>JACJUY010002257.1:76994-108991 GCA_014220935.1 Platorchestia sp. MABIK | reverse complement strand
GGGGCGTAAGGTCCACGAACCGCCGTTCACTCTTTTAGTGGTGGAATTTCACAGTTTGTACCTAAGTACATAACACACAAAGTAACAAAAGATCTATACGTAACTTATTAGGTTAACATTTTAACATTCTCAGCAACGTGAGTAGAAAGTCAGTAATTTGACAAAATTAGAAAAATTTCAGCGATGGAGAAGTTTTTCGCAAAACCAGACAAAAACACCGAAAAAAAATTAACTTGAGCAAGAAGAAGTCGATCGCAAAACCTGACTGGAAAATCATCGAAAAAAATGCCATGTATCTTTCTGCCTCGAAACTTCCGGGGATCGCAAGTGCTCTCCTCCCTATTGGTGGCTCACATGGCTTCAAGTGGAAGGTGGCACGGGCGTAATTCGAGTTACCGAACAATCTTAGAGTAACTCTGGTAGCATTCAAGTTCGAAGCGCGGCAGAGCCTTAGGTCTGCAGAACTTCAATCCCTCACTGATAAACAGAAGTTTAGGACTTTAAAAGTTTTATGAAAATCGCTTCCTGTGAATAGACTGTATTCATCTCCAGAGATTGTGTTGAAATATATTGCGTCAATTATCAATTCTATATAACAAAACGCCAGGTGTCTCCTTAAATTTACTTATAAATAAATAAGTATATTTATATATTTTTGTGCGTGACTACTCCCATGTTATTACAAAGGGTATGTTATTGAACACATTAAATTGGCTGGTCCGTCTATCCTTCACGCTCAAGTACCGTATCTGTGATAGTTTCATAGGAGCACAAGTACAAGAATATTTTAATTAATTGCGGGTACTATTAGGATGGATATATTTGTTTGTCAACCACATATGCAAGATTTATTCAAGCAAAATATCGAACGCCCTCATTTTTGACGGGTCGTGTACACTGAAGTTCAATGAACAACGTAGTTAAGTTCCTGCCTCCTCGTACGTTAAAATTTACAACTAATACACGGTGCGATTTCAGTAATCGAAGATAGCGAGACAAGCTTGTAGGTATTACCGAAAATTGGAGAGACACGAGAAGGTCCACATGCAGTAAAACTTCCGATGCAGTTTTAATTGCATTGCGTAGCGGCCGTCGAGAGCTATACTGTTGGAATACCAGTGATCAGTCCCTCGATAGCATGAGACTTGGATGATGACTCGACTGTATTATAGGTTGAGGAAGCGGTCCAGCGAGTGAAAGTTGAACGAATGTTCGGAGCAGAGCGGCGCGCGGGCACAGGTTCTGGAGCCCCACGGAACACAAGCCATGAGCACACCTCAACATGAGTGTGTACAGCATGAAAGGAGTGAGAGGTTAGATAACCCATGTTTGTATCTACTCCTTCTTGTTCAATTTCTAGCGACAATTCTGAAAATGTAATGAGGTAAAAATATTTTCAACACTCGAAAATCTTCTGCAGTAAGCTTTCATATACTTTAAACTATCTGAAATAATCGTACCTTCTCTCATCAAGAGAAGATAGAGCAGGACGCTCAGTAAATTTTTGCATTTCGCTGCAAAATAGTTTTTAAATTACAGCCTAAAACTGTTATGGCTTACGGGCACCAACAAAGTACCAGGGTCTACTAACGACTTCCTGCGTGTGTAGCCGAGACTTGAAAGAAATTTTATTTTTAATTTTGTTCCTTTGCGTTTTAGCGAGATGGACATGCCTTAAATGTTTAACAAGTTGGAATTACCTTCAACTGACGTACGGTATTGTGGATGCCTCTTAGCGCCGCTCGTAAGCCTCCAAATCCACGTGGATGAACAGCATATAACTTGAGACATAAACGACGTTGTCGGAGATCGTTATGTTCCTTCCAGTTGGGTCATGTCAACGGCTGGTCCACTTTACATGCAGGTTGATTGAGGGGACCTAGTGTTGCTACATGTGAATTAAATCATTGGAATTGACCCCTCGTGACTTTTTTTAGAATGGTCTGGCAGGCATCAGACACGATACTAAAACACATGCCTAACATGAGCATCACACGAATTCAAATCTGTAGCCCAGCAATTTCAATTTGAAGTCGAATGAGACGTGACATTGAGATTAACTAACCACCGTTAGTGGTCACTTTCCCTAAAGCAGTTGGGGAAGCGTGGCTGGAGGCAGAAAGTCAAGGGCACGGAAGGGGAAGATGGAGATGAGGATGCTAGAAGCAGTGCGGCGGGTGGGGAAGAGCGTGAGGTGCACAGCTCAATAAATCGATAGAGCAATCCCCAGCTCACTCCCCACAACCGCAGCCTCCCCACGGAGACTTCCAGACCGCCTCCTCCACCTCCGCACTCACGTCGCCCTACTCACTTCCGTAACCGGACTCCGAAACAACTACGCTGTTTCCTAGCCCGCCCACAAACAAGAAAACTACACACAATGCAATCGTTCTCTCCTTTGGTCAAAAGTTTGGCTTTCCTGTACAAAAACAATATTTTTTGTTTTGTATTAGATGCGCGTCTTTAAAATGAGCATTAAAAAGTTTTCACAACAGAAGTTCCACTGATTCGATCTGCAGCCAAAGCAAGGGTTCAAATAAACACGGATCCGAAAGATGACCCAGCTTCTCGTCACGCAACAACACGAAAGTCAATTAAAGACATGCCGGTCTAACTTGATAATCTAGGTCACGGCCTGGAAGATCTGTGTTGACTGGAGCCTGATTCTTCAGCTCCTAACTGTGAACCATAATGTACGAACATCTGCCAACGTATAATTGAGCGCAAAGTTACGTCGTAAAGCAATCGTCACAACAAGTTGTACGTGCTTGGTACTAGACGTCGGCTGATTATTGATCAACTAGCGCGCTGTTCACGTTGGGCACAAAGGGCGCTGGCACCGGTAGACTCGCGTGCGCCTGATTTTTCTGTCAATAATTTAAGCCACAGCGTAGTGCAGGCACGTAGCGATGCTTCCACAAGCTAGCGTTCTAAATGCTGCTTTAGTAGACATCATCAATCTCTAGGCAACAAAAAATGAGCGATGTTCAGTTAAAATGAGAACGATGTTCAGTTAAAATAATTCAAAATTCCCTCGTTCTGGGACTCAGAACCATTCTTTTTTCCAAGGAAGCTCGAAGACTGAAGCTTAATTTATATATGGTATTTGAAATCAGAGTCGGACGAGCGATGACCTCAGAAGGTCCAAGTCATCATCGTGAGAGAAGATGGACAGTAGAGCGCCTCTTCGGAACTCATCGAAATGAAACCGTTCAATTACTTCGACAGGTCTGTTTCCTACCATTATTTTAATGATCAAAGACTAACATTTCTTGACTATTTTAAATTTATCGAATAAATTTTAAAAAAAGTTTATTAATCATTTACAGCGTTACCATTGGGTTTAATGAAACAGCACTGACAAAATTACTCAAATGCCTGGAAAGAAGAAATGCTTTAGATTGCATTTCTACAAAATTGGGCAAAAATATAAACAGCATTAATATTAACCTGCATCGTTCAATTCGGAAAAGGTTGTTCCGAGCCTGAGTGTCTGATCACCCATAGAATACGCACATAACCGCCCCGTTAGCTAACATTCATTTTACAAGAAGCGGACGGAAAATAACGCAATCTTGAAAACCGAGTTTTGCCTTTTGGTGGTGCGTCATACGTGTGGCCCTCAAACGTTGAACTCCGGCTAAAGACCCAGGCAATAACTAGCAGCTATGTATGGAAACAAGTCCATTTCTATTCATTCACTTTGTTTTCAATATCTATGAATGAGAAACTCATGCATAATAAATGACAGCACATAATTCGATTCTGAATTGTAAATCGATTCTACATTATTTCAAAATAATTTTTTTCTGGGAGGTGGTTAAGCAAATTTTCCTTGCTGCATCACATATCGTCTGAGATTTTCTCAATTTACCCGCACTGAAGAACAGCGGCTGGAGGCAGGCAGCTCGTACCGCACGATATGAAGCTGCGGCTAAGCGGGCACTCAACATCCGTTGCCGCTGTCACGACCTCCGGTTCGTCACGTCTCGAGCTGCGCCTCACAACGCATGTCTGCTTCTCGGAGAGTCCCTTAGATTCCTTTCTTTGTGTCGCTGGCAGTCACTGGTAGTATCCCGTAGTGTCAGACCTGTACAATGGTCATTTTACTACCGCGACTACTCCGCAAATGTGAAATTAAGAGTTATCATGCCTCATTTTGCATCTGTCGGCATCCTACACACAAGCGATAACGAAAGTCAAAATCATTTCTCTGGAAATACTACCATCAATCACGTCAACCTCGGTAACTAAAGCTCAAACCCGAATAACAAAAACGAAATCGTACTTTAAATGAAGTACAATGCATTGCATTATAGAATTGGCTTCCAAGACCAACATGCCCGCTGCTGACCACGACGCTTATGCTGTGTGCACCTGACCTGAGAACAGCAGAGGTACGTGGGGCCGGATGTGAGGCAGCCTAGGCCTCTCCCACAGCGATAGCTGACGCGGGTACAGCAGTACTGTACAATGCCCTCGACACTGAGCACTCGAGTAGGGGTTGGGTCTGTCTCTGCATGGATCACGTGTTGGTTTATGTTAAAAATTTTTTAGTTGCCACGATAATGTTTTCTCAACGTAATATGTAGTTTCAGTCATGTTTAAAGTATTTTTATTGAACAATTGAACAAAAAGAGAACACTTAGTTTATAGCTAAGTAAATAGCACAAACGAGTTTCAACGGTAACTAACGCCCCCGACGAGTTAAAGAATTAAGCAGGAGCATCGAGGACGCTACAATAAAAGGTGTGCCAAGGATGTCTCCGCTCTCTTCCAAAGAATAACAAATACAACATAAGGCCAGCTTAACTATGAAAACTTTAAAAAAATGTTTTGCCCTTGAAAACAGTGTTGTTCGCTATAGAGGAACAGTTTTCGAGAACTGCCCTAGCTGCTCACAAAAGAACAAATCTCTCGAAGTACAAGAGATGTGTTCTCAAGAGAACAAGGAGAAAGCACCGTTTGGTAATGGAAAAAAAAAAATAATAACCTGTGCACAAGGTGTGACCCCGCACAAAGCGCGTAGAAACTGCAATATTGAAAGACTTTCATGAAACAGAGTAAACATTGACGAAAAAAAGGAACACTGATGAAAAACAGCAGTGAACAGAAGAAATGGTCCATTACAAAAGGAAACCTATCCTTTTTCAAGAAACGAAAGACTTTCCTAACATTCACCTCGGGACCCCACATCTTCTCCCAGTGAGTGCCAATTCCCAAAGAAATAATAGTTGTATTCCCCTGAAGGGTTTTTACTGTCTCATTTTTATCGTCAGTATACGGTGAATGTAAGCTATCACGATTTTCACTCGTTTTTCCACGTAGCGTCTCCCACGGTAGACGTAGCCGGAACCTATAAACGAACTCCGTGTTTCACCTCTAACTCTCACTCCGTTTCACGCAGCACGTTGACCCAAAAATGGTCAGTTTCTGGGGCGGAAGATAATGAGAAGTTGTTGGTCTCTAAAGATATTTTGGTGAAGTAAGTTTGTTATGCTTGAGCGCGGAGTCATAACGCAAAGAAAAATGCCTTACTGTACTTACGTACTGCAGATTAGCGACATAAAGATCCGCATTTAGTCCAAATATTGAGCAACCCAGAGTGGATTTTTGTTTAGGTTCATTATCAATAGTGGTAACATTTAAACAATTTATTTGCCCCAAGCGATACAAAAGTTGATTGTTTCTTAGGTCTAGTACAATTATCAAATTTCAGTTTAGCTTCCTGAGGGCCCGAATAAGTTCAGTAACTTCTAGGGCATCCAACCACCAACGCTATTCTAAGGAGTACAATCATGTTTAATCGAATTCACTTGACCTAGTTACGCATAGGACTGATCGAAGAATTAGTTCACCCAAGATCCGATGCCTAATTTTAAAACGTAGTTCAAATGGGCTAGATGTTAACAGTATATTCTAGAAACGACTTGAAAACAGACTGGAGATCATTGAGATTAACTACGGCAAATTACCCCATCAGGATGAGTCATTTAAGAAAAAACTTTTGACTTGGTTATCTTCTCAAGCTAAGGCAAATAACGTTCGAGGTAGTAGAACACCCATTTTTCAAGAGTTGCTTTTCGAAGAGGCGGGACATATGCAATAACAGCAATAAAATCAGTCCCAATTCATGAAATCTTTATAGAATACTCAGACTCAAATACAATTTCTGATCAAAAATCATACAAGGAACATTGACATTAACACCTAGATGAAAGGCAGAGAAAATTATCTTGAGAAGCTGGACATCCGCTGACGCGCAAATGGACGACACACACCGGCAATAGTTTTCCACAAGTACTCGCGTTTAACTCGTTAGCTGCTGACTACGAAATATCTCACAGGCCAAAATTTACTGATCTTTTTCTTTCATTTGTATTCTATCGTAACGCACATATTCCCTTATTATTTATAGCAGTTTGGATCGGGAAGGAGAATTGACGTAGGATCAATTGCTCCTGGTAGCGAGATTAGATTATATGTTAATTTAAGCCTCCTGAACCGCTACAAAAAAGAGCATGTCTAAGAGAGGAAAAAGGAAGGCACCATTTAGTATGGAGATTAGGTGAATGCGGAATCTACGCAGAAAGGTCATAAAAACAGTAAGTTGAGAAAAAAGTTAATGAAACAACAAGATTGAAAGTTGAAGAAGAAAGTAGTAGGTGCTGAAAAACAGGACAGCAGTGAACCGAAAAAAGGTGGTCCCTAACACAACAAAAACATTCTATTTCAACAAAAAGAAGGCCTACCTACCTCACAGCTCGGGCCCTCACACATTTTCCCCCTGGGAGCGCTAATTTTTATATAGATACAATAGTTGCATCCCCCTGAGGGCCTCGGTGGCGAGTAAGATGAATGAAGTAAAAATGAAAAACGTAGTAAGCACTCTAACTTCAGTGTTTCGTTCTATCCTAAAAGACACTCGAGTTATAGTGGTGTTTTACAAGGCATTCTTTCTGAGAAACGCGTCAAAGATGCAAAACAATATACGAGTATGCAAAGCAATATACGAGTATGCAAAGCAATATACGAGTATGCAAAGCAATATACGAGTATGCAAAGCAATATACGAGTATGCAAAGCAATATACGAGTATGCAAAGCCATATACGAGTATGCAAAGCAATATACGAGTATGCAAAGCAATATACGAGTATGCAAAGCAATATACGAGTATGCAAAGCAATATACGAGTATGCAAAGCAATATACGAGTGTGCAAAGCAATATACGAGTATGCAAAGCAATATACGAGTATGCAAAGCAATATACGAGTATGCAAAGCAATATACGAGTGTGCAAAGCAATATACGAGTGTGCAAAGCAATATACGAGTATGCAAAGCAATATACAAGTATGCAAAGCAATATACGAGTGTGCAAAGCAATTTCCGAGTGTGCAAAGCAATTTCCGAGTGTGCAAAGCAATATACGAGTATGCAAAGCAATGTACGAGTATGCAAAGCAATGTACGAGTATGCAAAGCAATGTACGAGTATGCAAAGCAATATACGAGAATGTAGTTGACCTTAGCACATGTGGAAGCCAATCTCAACAGTGAAGCAAGCACGAAACAAGACTGGATTGAAGGATGATAGTGTGGGAGACGTCCTTGTGAGGGTAACAATTCTCTCCCAGTTCAATCCACGTATTCGTAACGCACACAAAAACTATTGCACCTGTAGGCAGAACACTAACAAATCCGTCAGCTTTACGAATCACAAGAGTAACAAGTCCGAGAGGGATACAGGGGAAATGAAGCGCAATTGTGTCGGTGAAGAAGTGAGCAATAATAGTCGCACAGACGATAGTGAGGTACAAGCTTGTGTTCGTACAGGAGTGGAGGTGATGAGAGCAAAAGCATTCAGCATGATAACTGCAGACAGAATACAATCGACAAAGCAAAGAGGTGTCCGCAGATACGAGCACTAACGTACTGAAGGCTGTCGGCAGGATACGAGCAATGACGCTAGGGCAGCTCTTGGTTTGGCAAATGCACAGTACAGTAAGAGAGCAGTCGCTAAGCGCACAACACAAACGTGCAACTCTTCAGGACTGCAGCGCCTTCATAGTGTTCGAATTACAGCCCTGCAACTAGTGCTGCGAAGAAGGTCAATGGTAAATTCTCAGTAGAAGCCATTAATTAAACTCGACTAACGAGGCAACGCTGTATCTAAAGCTACCTTCTAAATTTTGCTCATTCTATGTAATTAACTTTGCAAATTCTCAGTAGAAGCCATTAATTCAACTGGACTGACGAGGCAACGCTGTATCGAGGCAACTGTACGCTGTATCGAGGCTGTAACGAGGCAACGCTGTAGATGTACTTTCTAAATTTTGCTCATACTATGTAATTAACTTTGCTTTCTCAAATGATTAAAAGTACAAATTTATTTCAGCGATCACTAGCATAAGTCAGATCTGCATGCACATCGTTGCACTTGCGAATCTCGTGGACGAAGTGATGTCAAGCTCTCTAGAAAAAAGTCCGATTCATAGAAAATTTGAGTTTGAACCTAAATCGCGTTAGGCAAAGAAATCTGTTCAACAACATTCGTGCAATTGTATAACAATATCAGATGATAGAGCTCTTTACTAATAAGAAAATACACCATAAACCAAAATTTGTTTCGCTCAAACAATGAATTTGAGGTATCTACACGTGAGACTCGTAGAAGTCATACGAGACGTGACTATTGGGTCGCGCAACCAGAAGTATTGCTGATGAACAGGGATTGCGTATGAACACGAGCCGAGTCATTTAAGCTCGTACACCTTCACAAACTTGGTCCTATATTAACTCGTAAGTCCCAACTAACGAAATCTCAGTCACTGCCAACGCATAAAGCTTCAGTGTACGTTCACATGCGTAGTGAATCCTACCTTAATTTCAAGGTAGTAGACAAGTGCAGACACCCAGCAATTCTCAACAATTGTGCGCTGTCGAATTCGAGTCGACCACATCGCTATACGGAATACATTGCATTCGAACATTAACATTCCCACCATCACGAAGAAATTTAATACAAATCGGCCCCTCAAACAACATCATAAGATGATTGTTGCTGGTCTATCCAAATAACTAGCAGATTCCCAAATATTTACTAACATCGTTTGCTAAAGCGGCCCATAGACGATCAATTTAATTGTCAATATTATTGACTCAATATATTGATGAGATTTTTTGTTGCCTACAAAGTCAATTAATTGACGGTCGTCAATCAAGCCCACAGACGATCAATTTAATTGTCAACATTCATCATTGTCAATTATATTGACAATAAAATTGATCGTTTATGAGCCGCTTAACACCGACGCAGAAGTTCTACTATCCTTAGGTGGATGAATTCATCATAATATACTCATAACTTGTGACATAAGTGGGCCTAACACATTTGCTCTAATCCGTTCATGACGCATCCGCTCACGGAGTTATATAAATGCGTTAAGTTCAAGAGGCATGCGATTTCCAATTTTTGTCGCGCAAACGCATTATTTTCTAAACCATGCACGGAGCCATGAAACAATTCGGGATTTCTCATGGAAAAATCTAGGAAGATAAACAGTATTTATGTAGCGCACACAAAGCATTTTTGCATTTTTACGCATAATTATACCCACAACGTTGTTTAAAAAACATCTGTAAGATAATTTTATTTTAACCTTTCTAACCACTATAAGAGCGTTTCAAAAAGAAGAAGGTACTTTTTAGTATGGGAACTGGGGTATCGGGAGTCTATGCACAAAGTGTGTTCCCACACAAGCTCCCTTACGCACAAAGACAAAATAAGAAGAAAGTAAATTTATGAAACAACATAAAACTCGGAAAAAAGAATAATAGGTGTTGAAAAACAGGACAGCAGCGGACCGAAAACAGAGGGCAAGTAACGAAACAAATCATCTATTATATTGAAATAAAAGATATATTATACTTCAAGTAAATCAAGGTCTACGTAGTTTTCAACTCGGGAACTTACATTTTCCCGTAAGAAGCCTAATTTCCATAAATACGATCAACGATTGTATTTTTATGAAAGATGAAACACACAGAGAAGCTGTATAGAAAATTCCATGGTTCATTTAAAGGAAATTGAATCGACAATTCATACAACTAATGCAGAGAGCAACGTGAGTCAAACAGACAAGTATAATTAAATACGAACGTGATCAGCATCGAAGAGTTTTGACATGCACTCACATTAAAGTGCTCGTTGTGCGGAAACTCGTTCAAATAGAACTGTCTAATAGTCTCAAAACTGCGTGGTAATATTGCACGAAAAATATACGCATTTGAAATAACGACGATGCTGAAGTGTCATATAGTTAAATGAGGTACTACTTTCTAAACAACTAATTCCCAAAAATTTTTAAAATATGGAATAAATGTGCAGCTGGATAAAAAAGAAAGCAAACACGAGGTCAAATGCACGTCCCGTACTTCAAATCAGGTGGTTTGAACCTCTTCTTCAGCCTCATCCATGGACACGAAGACTCATTCCTCGAGTTCATAGGGCTGGCTGAGTCCAGATGAGAAGCCGCTAACTCTAACGTACTCGGAACCTATCGCAATCGGTCAGTATCCGGTTTGTTCCAAACCTAACCATAACTAACTTTCTACAAAGCCAAAACTGTGCTGCCTCGTTTGTTAGTTAGAGCCATAACGACGCAAGTCTCATTAAAAATTTCCATTCCAAAAACTTAGGGTTATCAACGCAAACCTCAAAAATAAATTAATACCCTTCTCAAAAGATTTTTGAATAATCATCTTCCACTTCAGCACAGTATTCTTTACAGAAAAAATTCAGAGCACATTTCAAATTGGCCATAAAAGAAAAGATCAAGCTTCATCACGAGGGTACGAGGGTAATCTGTGCAAGTTGGTAGTCGCAAATAAAGAGAAAACCACCATCCGGACAAATAAGGCAGAGATAACGAAGATAACTCGCGCAGTCCTTCCACTTGGAAGAAGCGACAGAGCGCCACAGGCCCACGCCCTGTATGTCCAATAAAGAGGCTCGTCATCGACCAATCAGGAGCCTGAAGTAGGCTTGCCAATAATGACCCCTACCGTCACAAAACAAAGAAGTGAGGTGGCAAGGGAGATTTTGAGTAACGTAAGTTTCAAGAGTTCCTTTGTACAATGGAGCCACAGAAACTGAATCTGAATTTGAACGCAAGGGCCGCTTCGTACCTTACTTAGTGGAGTCACACGGAGTTCGAGTGTGAAAATTGGATTACAAAATATTCTTAAAACGGCAATGAAAAATTATTTACCCCAAAAAAATGATTCTTCCTGCAGGTTGAATCAGTTAATAATAAACAAATTAATAGAACACGAACACAAAATACCCTGTCAGTTCTAATTCCCCTAATACTGTTTAATTATTTAATTTAACAAACTACATTTTGAAATGCATTTCAAACAACGTAAAATTTAGCCTTTGAATCCGAAGTCAGTGTTCGTAGCCGACAATGGCGTCACAGCAGCGTTGACTACTATAAAGCAATCTAAATCAGAAGTTACCTTCGGTCTAACTTCGTGTTTCCATTCACAATCTTCGCCGTGACGTTGAGACAAACACTGAAGCCCACGTCCGTTACAGAAACGATCACGATAATCCCAACGAGCGTCAGCTGAACATGAAGCAGTGACGAGTCTCCCACGAGTAGGCTTGGACCTATCCAGATTAGAAATCCCATTGAGTCAAGCAACACGTAAATAGTAACTGCGGCGAGTGAAATTCGAGTTTTTACTTCAGAAACGAGAACTGGATCAGCATATGAAGTTCTTGGCTCTGCTCTCACAGAAATTTTTCTTCGCATGTAACGCCTACTTCAATTGAGCCAAAACTTCAACATGCTAGAATACAACTGAAACAGACATCCACTATGGATCAAAAATCGGACTTACAAAATTCAATCACAGACTCACAGTATTGCGTGCACTGTGCGATGAAAATAGATAATTATTGTACATAATTTTGGACACCATAGAAATATACCTACGGTAGCCAATTCAAAGTGAAAACTAAATCTTCACACATACAACGCAATCGACGTCCGCAGATGCAACTCAAAAATAAAAATTGTATTTTTTGTAAATAAACTGGTAAAATTACTTCCACTCAACTAAGTTAAAAAATCAGAAATAGCATAATTTCAGAGCCAAGTTTTCACTAGCATCTGGAGCGAAGTCTTAACAACCAGCGACCAAGACGAGACGGAGAGCTCCAGATGACTAGCACTGCCGCAGGCGGCGAGACGGCGCCGTGCATCTGACTGCCATCATTTTCAGTAGACAGGTTTCAAATTTAGCTTTGATACATAAAAGCTGTACAAAACGGAAAAATGAGGAAAATTATTCCCACTAGTTACAATTAAAAATTAAAAGAACTACGAGAGTTATCAAGAACGTGAATAATTTCCTTTTCTGCTAAAATTATCAATTCGGCTGCGTTGAGGCGACTGACAGAGCAGCAGAAGACAAGGAAAGCTAGCGACACAACTTCCTCCTCCTCCCCACTTTGAAGGGGCGTCCACAGAGAAAGCGTGCACACAGAAGAGAAACAGTGAGAGAGTGCGAGGGAGGCAACACATGTAGTAGCATTTCGGTCGCAGCATCGTCGCTGAGCTTCATCCGCGTTTCACTTTCTCCATCAAGAATCCATGAATTACATTCATTAGCAGCGAAGTCATAATGCAGGATGGCGAAAGCTTATACATGCGTAACAGCAACAGCGATCCACAGCAACAGTTAAGAGCGAGAAGCTGAAGATTAGATTAGATGTTAGTTTAGTTTAGGCCTTCATAACTGCTAAAAGAATAAATTGGATGTTAGTTTCAGCCTCCCTAACCGCTTAAAAAAAAGCTTTCCGAAGAGAGGAAGAAAGAAGGCACCTTTAAGTATGGAGATAAGGGAACGCGGAATCTATGCAAAAGGAAGGAGCATAAAAACAGTGAGTTGAGAAAGAAGTTCATGAAACAGATAAAATAAAAGTTAAAGAAGAAAGTAATAGGTGCTGAAAAACAGGACCAGCAGTGAACCGAAAAAACATTGTCCTTGACATAACAAAAAACATTTAACAAAAAAAGGCCACCTTAACTCCCAGCTCGGCCCTCACGCATTCTCGCCCTGGGAGTGCTAATTCCCACAGGTACAATAGTTGTATCCTCCTGAGGGGAGAGACGCTGAAATAAGAAATGGTATGAAAATAGCGAGGATGACAGCTTGGAGTGTCTCATGTGGTCGTACAAACGTTCGTTCCACAATACAAGTACAACTCGACTTGGAAACGTAATAGAGGTGAGCCATGTACAAATAAATACCTAAAATTTGATGATTTTATCAACCTCCAACGTTATCAGGTCTATCACGTGCAGTTAACAAAATATTGCCCAAGTAACTGATTTTAAATAGACAAACTCGAACACCGATGAACGAAAAATCTTTCTACGGTGTTGATCGATTAACTGTCAATTGTTCTATGAATGACTACATTAGTGATGCACTTCGGCTCTACAAATATACATGACCTTCTGAAACACGTGGCAAGAACGATTCACATAGTAACAGATAGAACACCCTTGATTCATTACTTTATACCAATGTCGCTCTCCATAATCCATGAGAATTTTAACGCGCTTATTACAAGCTTTGTGAACTTTTAAACGAACCATAAAATGAAATGCCTAGTTAACCCGAACATTGGGAAAACATTTTTTCACCCTGGATTTGAAGCTTTTCATAGTATTAACGAACAGTGTTAAATTAAACACAATTTCAATGTAACATCTCACTTACTGCCTTTTTTCAATGAAGTAAAGTAAAATAATAAGTCCAGAAAAATAAAAAATAAACAAATTTTTCTTTCAAATCAAGGCCAGAGGATGTCATAAGATATTTTTGAAAATATACGGTCGCCCCCGAACAGCAATTTAGAAGTTTCCTAAAAAAAATTCATGATCCGGGCAAAAAGTTTAGATGAATTCTCCAAGACGTTTTCATTATCGTCCATCATACACTCGAGCCGTCCCAATGCTACTTCGGATAGCCCACATTACGATCTTCATTAAAAGGAAAGTCTACTCATACTTCAACGTGTGCTCCCCGAGGATTACGTACGAGAATTTGAACTGCATCACTGACCAATGAGCTACTTCGACCAGCCAGCCGCAGGACGCGCGGCCGCGCGACGTGAGCCAACCACCAGCGCAGAAAACTGCAGGGTGGGCGCCATAAGCATTCCCGAAATGCTTGTCCTGCTCCCGGGCTCGTGTGAGGCGCGCACTTATCACACAAGCGCCTCGATCACTTACTCGTAGGTATTCTGAACAGGCAGCAGCTATCAACTTTATCAACTTGAAAGACACGGGTACGTGTCTAGCAGGTTACTCCGTGTAAGCAGGTTGTTCCGTGTAAGTAGAAGCAAGGCGTTCTATCATGAAATAACTAATGACACCTACATAAATTCGGCGAAGTTCGTGTTTGTATTGTTTTCTTTAGACAGCAGTGAAAACTCATGGAACAAAGTCACATTTTCTTTCGTGTTCTGACTTCCAAATGGAGCAAATTAAGAAGAGGGCACGCTTTATATGTTTCCTGCTAAGGTTGTCCAGCAAACGAATTAACAAAACCGCTGACCATAATTTGCGTCGAAGAGTGTGAATAGTAGAGTAGTCGTTAGTTTTAGCCTCCCTACCCGCAGCAACAAATGCGATCCAAAGAGAGGAAGGAGGAAGGCACCATTTAGTATGGAGTTATGGAAACGCGGAATCTACGCAGAAAGGGCATAGAAACAGTAAGTTATAAAAGAAGATTATGAAACAAGATCAAAGTTGAAGAAGAAAGTAGTAGGTGCTGAAAAACAGGACAGCAGTGAACCGAAAAAAGGTGGTCCTTAACATAACAAAAACCACTTATTTCAACAAAAAGAAGGCCTACCTAACTCTCAGCTCGGGCCCTCACATTGTCCCCCTGGGAGCGCTAATTCCCATAGATACAATAATTGTAACCCCCTGAGGGGAGTGTGAATAGTAAATACAATGCACTCGCACGGAGACAAATTTCACCAACGGACGAAGTATATGTGAGGATGTTCTCGCCAGGCCCCGCCAGGCAGAGACGTAGCCTAAGTGAAACTCGCGAGCTCTCCGTGGATCAGAACGCGAGTTTTTCCAGCAGCGGGCTCAGCGCACGAGAGGGAGAGAGAACGCTGCTATCGCAGTTGCCCCACAGTTACCACACCACAACAACTTCACTAATGAGACTCTGTAATCAGAGCTAACTAGTGTTGCAAGTCCTGCTGCAGACGCGCGCTCCCCAGGTCTGATAGCGCCCTGAATGTTGGGCAACGGCGATCTACATAATGTGAGAGCGCCACTTACATAGCAGTAATCGACTGATAATTATAGATTCAACGACTGTAGTTGAAAGATATTTGAGTCTCGTTTTAGCATGCATTGTTGTGTTGTTCAAACATGGGTTTAGAAACGCGTACGATTTTCAGATCAAGCAAACCTATCAGCAGTATTGGTATCATAGTTTAAAGCTCCGTTTTGTTGCAAAGATGTTTTCACAAAGGAAAGCGAAAAAACGTAGAAACTATGGACAATCTGTGTTACCACACAGGAGACTCTGTGTACATAACAAACTAAGAAGGAAGAAGATGAAGAAAAAAAAAAGATTAAGAACAGATAGCAAAGAAGATACGAAAACTAAAAGAAGGAAAGTAGACACGAAAAATAAAAACCCGAAAGACATATCTACAGCGAAGCTATCCTAACAGTAGCTCCTCTGAAGGCGCCGGTCCCCATAGTAGATAAGCAAACTTAACTAACATAAACCAATTACCTATTTTATGCCCCCCTGAGAAGACCTCGTATTGAATATTTGTATTATTGGACACACTTCAGCTCACGCACGGGCAGGAGTTTTGAGACAATGCTTCCGTTGCCTTAGTAAAATTTGAGTGAATACTAGAAAGTTTATCCCGCCGTCGGCATGAAATACGAAGTTAACGGCTGAAAAACTGCTTGACATAAAACCATGTTAAAACACAATAAGATTAGGTTCGTGCGCGTTAGCATGATTAAACCCAACAATTAGGGCAACAAGAACTATTGGGTCACACTTCTGCTTGATACCGTAATAGACCGCAGCTTTCACGAACAAACTTGAGCCTGCCTTCATCATCCCTTCCATAGGAGCGCGTGATGTTTCCCGAGCAAGAGTTTTACTGAACGTAAAGTGTTCGCTGAGAACAGTAACGCCAAGCAGGAACTTGGCCCTAATGGGACGAAACTTGAAGCCTTGACGAGGGAGGTCGCAGCCCTGACACGAAGACTTCATCACGGGTGCCTTAACAAGTATAAGTGCTCTCCCTGATCACACAAACAGCGGAACCATGCGTTGGAGTTCCAGCGTATGATCCCACGTCCAGTGATGTTTTTTGCTCAGTCTTCATTTTAGTTTTTTCTCAGTGTTTGAACGATGGCAGTGCTCTTGGATTTATCACTCATCACAGCCAAACAAACAACCCTATAGTTGAGGCTCGACTTGGAGCTGTAATCGCCGCGCAGAAAGAAAGCACAAACGATCGTAGAACTATGATTAGATTACAATAAATGAAGCCTCCCTAACTGCAACAAAAGCGTTCCATTGAAAGGAATGATGAAGGCACCATTTATTTAGGATGGCGTTAAGGAGACGCAGTATCTATATGCACAAAATGTGCTCCCGCAGAGTCCCTCCGCATAGAAACAGTTGAGACGGAAGGCTATGAAATAAGATGAAGGTTGAAGAAGAAAATATATGGTACAGAAAAATAGAAGATAGTTAACCAAAAACTGATACGCTCATCAAAATAATACACTTCTTTTAACAGGAAAGTCTATTTAACCTTCAGCACGGGACCTTTCCTTGGGACCTTCACATCTTCTCCTTGAAGCCGCAAATTCCCTACACACAATAGTTGTATCTCCCTGAAGGCGCTCAATCATATCTTTGTAACAAGAGCCACAATTACATCAATTAATTTTTATACATAGCTAATATTTTTTCTACAACAAAAGTGTGCCAATAAAAACAACACGTTTTTAGTTCACACACAAAGGCGACAGACTGCTCTCCAGTATTAACGTATCAAGTCACCCATCCACCTTCTGCTCTTCTTCAAGTTACACGAAGGCAGGAACGCTCGCTCCAGAATTCCAAGAACTCTCCGCGCCTTATCGCCTCAGGCCCCACGCACGCTCACGTGATCTGCAAGTGCACCTGACGTGGGTGGCAAATCTCAAAAACTCGGGCAACTTGACCTGTTATGTACTTAGGTACAAACTGTGAAATTCCACCACTAAAAGAGTGAACGGCGGTTCGTGGACCTTACGCCCGATCGCTGGGTAATAAGTCAACGAGAAAAGCAAGCCCAGCATATTGGGAAGGCGACAGAGAAAAAGTGCTCAGAACTCTTCGACGGTTGATCGCTGCCAACCGATCCCAACGAATCTCCAGAAGCTGCAGCAGTCACTGCGGCTATTTAAGCATTGGTTGACCGTTAGGTAGCATTCATTATAGTACGAGATTTCCTCTTGTAAAGGTCTGTTAGTGCCACCTTTCGACTTGTTAATTAAAACTCAGCCGGCACTCTGAGTGAGAGTCTGCGTAATCTCTGTGTAACTTCATATCGACATATTCGATTTAACGTAATTACTAGACCTTTAATTCGTCACCATCGCTGCATACTCCGAGTTAAGTTCTTTGGGATTGTCTATTATTTTATCATCCTCGATATTTGCTAGTTTCATCAATCTCTTGTCATATGTGTGTTCACCCTTCGTTAAAACAGTAAATGTATGGCCGTACTAAGATTTGTGTTTAATATATCCTGCTGAAATAAACCGTAAACTTGAAGGTCAACCTTGAAACGACTGATGAAGTAGAAATAACTGTATAATTGACTTGAAAAGAAAAGAAGGCTACGACAACCTGGGCAGATTTGTGAAGCATTGCATGCTGACAATCAGATATGCTCAAGTCCTTTGCAGAGGTGGTAGACAACGAAGAGGCTGCTAACCAAGGAGTGGACATGACGATGTACTATTTGCCAGCCCTTGTGATCGATTTCTAATCACAGCGAATTGAAAGAACACGAACAAAGATATGTTGCACGCAAAAGGCGAGTTTCCGTTCTACTTTTACAACCACACGAGACAAAGAATAATTTCACTATTGACGTTGCATTTGCACTTGGTCTGTTAACGGAGATGTGAGTTTCACATGATAAAAGCTGATCCACTGCACTAGCTTCTTTCATTTTTGCAATTCGGGTTTTGGCGCAACTATATAAGTACTACATTTTTGGCACTGGAGCGCTCACTACATTGAAACATGCGTTCGGGAGATAAAAGGCGCATAAAAGAACTACCCCATTAAAAAAAAGAGTATTGAAACTTAAGCAATGAGCCTTAAAAATTTCGCAAGCGAAAGTATCATGTCGATATTAAAGCAATTCGAGGAGCAACAGTTCTAACAAAGATACCAGTGACGAGCTGCAGGCACCAAACTTCAGACTACGAGACCTCAATAACGGAAATCAGACACTTAATAAACTCAGGAGCATCAACAACGATCATCAGACACAGCTTCGTCCACATTTCCCGCAGATAGACACTGCTCTCAATGCTGGAGGATAAGGTCGCCCACGGTACCGTATGTTAAGCACTAGCTGCAACACTGAGGTGCATGCGCAGATAACATGCGTGATCGAGTGAGGCGCATAAATTCAAATCTAATTCAGAAAGAATGAACGTCGCATCCGATGGAAACACTTGCGGCGGAGAGTTAAATCTCCAACGCAAGGAACAGCAGAATACCTTTAAACCGAGCCCTCCGGCCCCAAATAAAGCTCTACCCGGCTTTCAAGAAGCGCCCCTTCAAAACTTCGCTCGGGAAGAGCCTGTACGCGAAGCTGTGGAGATATGCCAAGAGGACCAATTTTCTTTACAGGAATTGAAAACTTTGGGGTCCAAAACGACCAAGTCACTAGTAGCTCAGCTATCTATCAAGCCACAACTATCGAGAGATTGCAGCTGGTAGGAAAATAGAAGCAATAATGCTAAGGCGACACCGCTTCAAAAGGAGAAGGGAAAAAAGTAATGGGAATCTGAATGAAGGTAATTGCGAGGGAACTGGTGCAACGTAACCAGTTTCACTTCCTTGTATCGAACATCTTTCAGCAGTAACAGCTCATCAACGCAGAGGCTCCATTCAACATCCATGCAACTTGGCAGCACTGAGTTGTCACGGACGCACGATACTATACATAGCTGCTCGCTTCGTTCTTCACAAGGCGCCGAAGTAATGCTATAAGGGAGATTGTTGGAGTGGGTTCTCCTTTTAATGCAACCATTGCTAAATAGAAACAGTAAATGAAGTTGACGATGCCGAACAGTTGAACGCCTAATTAGTGTACAAAATTATTAATAGAAAATTTACACTAAAACGAATGCCTGAGAAACTAAGAACCGCTCGAAGTTTTACAAAGAAAAGTACTGGATAAAATCAATTAGATTAAATTCTAGATTTCAGTTTAAGCACCCCGAATTACAACGAAGGTGTTCCAAATGGAAGAGGAAAGCACCATTCAGCATGGAATTAAGGGACTGGGAAATCTACGCACAAAGTGTGTTCCAACATCCAGCGCTAAGAAAAAGCATGATTAAAAACGTTTATGAAACAAGATAAAAATTGGAAAAAAATACAACATGGTGAAAAAAGAATCATAGTAAACTAAAAAAAGATAGTCGACAACATGAACAAACATATTCTATTGCAAAGAAAAAAACGCCTACTCATCCCTTCAGCTTGGAACCTCACATTCTCCCCCTGGGAGCGTAAACTCTTATAGACACAATAGTTGTATCCCTCTGAGGAGAAACTAATTGTGCGCTGGTGTACTCCAGTATTCTTCCCTCCCAAGATCAAAGGCGTTGCCAAGTAGACGATGTCTTATTCATAGATCAATTTTCCGTTCCTCCGAGCAAGTACACCTACGTCCCCTGCCGCTGTGCATCGACCACAATCATGTTAGCGTCAAAATTTGTTTCGAATTTTGCTAGACTTGAGCGTTTAGACTACTGCTTTGTAGTTTACGCTGCATGTACGTTCCTAGCGAGGGAAATAAAGCATTTGTAAAAAAACAAATTTCGAATGTTTCTAGACGGCGAAAATTCAGCCAAATTATCTAACGCAGGACGAAGTGATGGCAACATGCACGAGACATCGAAATTCACGTCAATGCTAGCAAGGAGGACAACTTGTCTGTGTGAGTCACAGAAACGCTTAAACAAAGATCAATTCGTCAAAGGATGCGGCGATATCTGAGAGCATATCCTGGTCGAGACCGTGACTTATTTAAACAAAGCCACTGGTCGCTCCGGGAGATAATGAACCGGTATACGACAATAACGTGCTATCAATAAGACCGATGTTGATACCGGCACGAATTCGCACGTCGCTATTCAAATCTCTTTTGTGAGAAATTTTGTCAGCAGTAATGCCATGACGGACGAATTCTCGTTCAGGATCACAACCGGATATCCACCGCAAAGTCTATAAAGAGAACAATTGAATGTCAACTATTGGCGAACTTCAAGAAATTCACCGGATACCAGCATGAAGAGTACTTTGATAATGAAGATTACGCGAGCAGCGATATCGAAACCTGACACTGCCGTGCTCTGGTACATGTCCTTACAACGATAAAGGAAGCGGACTGTACGCAAGCACAAGATCTACGAGGACCGTGACGAGCGTTATTCTCTCTACGAGTATAATTTACATCGATAAAAACCTCACTAAAAAGAGTCGAATTCTATCAGAGGAGCATAACATGAGAACATTGGAAAGATGAAATTAATTCCTTAAGATGAGGGAATAAAATCAACATTAATGAACGACTAAATCAATAAAAATCAAATCAATTCCCCTAAAGGGATAAGGGAGTAAACTTCTAAGAAACAAAAGAAAAGAAGAAGGGGTAAAATAAATAAAGTTTGCCCTCCAGAGCCGGGCAGAGGGCGCGCGGCCCCGGCGTGGCAGCGCGGCTTTAAGGGACAGCTTGACGCCGTCGCCTGACACCGGCGCACCTTCTGTGTGCGCTGTGCCGGGTTGTGAGCACATGTTGCTGCTGAAATTGATATTTACTGCTGCTTATTGTGCTCCAAAGACTCGGACACACCAACATAGAAGAATTGGCCATCGTGAGTCGGGACATTTCAGAAATTTCAAACGAACGGAGGAGCTACTAACACGGCGGTCACAATCCGCATTCGCTGTACCAACCAGCATAAAACATTCCAGATGAGCTGTTAACTTTCCGGGAGTGCTGCCCGTAATCGCATATCTACACTACCTGGCCTCTTGAAGCGTCTGAATTATCGGACACCTCAGCGATGAAATGCGCGTACTCAATAGACAATGGAGTAACTAAGGCCACTGCTTATTCGAATTATCGTATAACTACTGCATGTTTGGGAGAATGGCGTCAGGCCCTTCATTCTTATGTCAGCAAATAAATTTCTCGTACACTCCATGAATCTGGAACATGGACTTGTGACGTCGAACTGGATGCCTTCTAGAGAAAATGTGGCATAAGGCAAGGCTTCTATCGACGCTAAAATGGTTTTTATACCTCTCTAAAAATGATAGTGCGCACTACAGTAGTTTAATATTTAGCTATAACATATAACCGGAGTCTCTTTAGAGTTCCTGAAGTAAATAGAAAAGCATTCCTACTCACGTGTTCTTGAGAGTGGAAGGAGGAAAGCACCATTTAGGATGGAATTGAGGGGGCAAGGTAAATACGAGTATATAAAAGATGTGTCCACGCCCTGCGCATAGAAACAGCAGGTTGAAAGTTTATGAAACACAGTACAAGTTGAAGGAGAAAGGAACAAGGGCTGCAAAAAGGAAAGCAGAGAACAAAGAAAAAAAAAGTCCCTCACATAAACAACAAAGAAATCAATTAAGTCAACAAAAGAAAGACCTTCCTAACTTTCTGCTTTTGACTTTACATTTCCCGCCTAGGAGCAAAAATTCCTATGTACAATAGTTGTATCAGCCTCAGAAGACCCCTGCAATAAACAACGAGCTGACTAGCGCTAACGATGCTCTCAACGCGTACTTCAATGCGCACCAATAATATGCGGTTGAGCGAACATGAAACTCGGATATTGATATTTACTGCTGTCTTCATTAATACCTATAGTCACAGTATGAAAACAAACTTAAAGAACGTCTTGATGAATTCATTTTGCTGTCTTTTCGTGGGATGCAAAATAACAAAATTGTAATACCCGAAAGCTTGAACCAATATATTTGTTTTGTTGCTTCCAACGACAAAAAATAAACGGAACAAATATACTTCCACATTGAAACCTTTGATCATCTGCTCACCTTAAATACCAAGTCAGAATATACTCGATTAGAGTAAAACATGAAACGCTTCTTGAATAGATATCCTTGAAACACAAATCAGATAATTGACACTCGCATAGCTGTACTACACCATAAGGCCGCGCAACTCGGGCACTAGATGTACTTAAGAATAAGGGCAACACGTAGGAATGAATTTGATTTAAGTTCAGGGACAAATGTTTGTCATTCCATCAGCATTTTCTGTTATTTCGCTCCAAATCCAGTGAGTGCAGTCAGTTGCACGGCTGAGAGCCTAAAAACACCACTAGTCAATCCACAACACAGCTCGCCACAATGGTAAAAGCAGGAGTAAGCATCTCTATGAGATAAAAAGATGAATAAAAATGACGAATAAAAAACCAAAGACACTCGTAATGGAGGTCGGTTACACGGTTTGCCAGCCTCCCTAACGAAAGACAATAGTGAATAATGATATAAGAGAAGGCCTTCCTAACTCTTTCAACAAGCGCAGTTGATTTTGTGGTGTGTAGCTTAGAAGCGCTACTTTCTTTTAAAGTACACCGATGAGGACAGACGCACACTATCAGCATACTCTCCTGAGTGAAGCTGAGGTACCCCACAAAACCTCGAGAGCGTTAAGTAACAAAGACTTATCCTGTGAGGATAAATTTAGTTTAACCCCAAATAAATCGCGAAGTGAGTCGTTACCGCAATATAAGAACGATGACGCGAATACTGAACGGAGCAAAAAAAGCTCAAGACGTAGACGCAGATCACGAATGAGCGCCCAGCTGTAGGAAAAGCGAATGTCTTTGAAGCTTTCGGTGTCGAATCTCCCACAAAAGCCAATGCACGTACACGTCAGGCTTGGCGCGCTATAACTTTCCCGGAAGCTACGTAAGCTTTCGGGCGAGGAAAACCTCATGGTTAATCTGAGCCACGAAAAGGTTTCCATCATTCAATAAAGCTGGGACCATTTGAGGTTTAGTGGACTCAGAGAAAACCATCTCACTGATAACTGCTTCGTACAGTACGCTAAATACTACAGCTAATATTCATACGTTCCCAAAAATAACTATGTCACAAGATAAGACAAAACACTTCTTCCTGTAAACATTTTAGCCGGAAAAACGGTATACACCCAAAAGACGACAGCAAGAAACTTCACCATTTCTCGACCTCGAACTGCCATCCTTCAGCTCCATGCAACAACACCCTGAGCGAGTAACTCGGGAAAGACGGCGCTGGTAGCAGGTGAGCAGCAGCATCCACATTTATTGGTGAGGAATCAAAGTCCCAACATGCCTACGTTCGGAATAAATGATTGAAAACGAATAGGATTAGAGTAGATATAGAATGAAACAGCTACTGTCGATCGAAAGAGAAAGATATACTGTTGTTAAGGCTACACCGAGCTATGAAACAGAGCACATGAAATAGCCAACCTGCTCAATACTTAAGAAAACTAAATACTGTGGAAACTCAACAATACTGAAACATCCAGTGTAAGGCATGAAAAGATCACACAAAAAAAACTGTGCTAGCGTCTCACGCCAAGACATCGCTTCGACGACGAGAGTACGGAAACAGCAGCGGAAAGTCAGGCGGTGTTGATGCAGCTGTTGCGCAACCTTGAATATTATTCCGTGAAATCGCGTTGAAAACTGCACAGGGAGTTCTGCCGTGAGGGACTTCGTGCACACACAATTGAGGCGTGAGAGGTCACTCGGACCGGACCTCATTTTTGGACAGCGCGAGGCGAACATAATTGATGACAATTTTACATGACACATATCTTGAGAAAACGTGTTACAGGCTTAGAAATTTTCAATTCAACTCCTAATTCAGAAATGCGACAATCGGATTCATGTATTCCATATCAATTTGATTTAATTTAATAAGAAGTTTAATTTTTCACGAAGAAAAGCTACTTCGTAACAGCGCCTACTTGCAATAAAACTTATGACTACTGATTCATTTCTAATTTAACCTTTAGCAACTGGAAGAAGTTCAAGTGAAAGTGACATTCTATGACGCCAACGAGATAATCGACTCGTCTGAGATGAGGGCACGCGAACAGAGCGGCTAAGTCGGACTGGATTTGATGATGTCATTCAGACAAGCTATTTTAAGCTGAACTGAAAGTTGAAGCGCAATGCTCATCTGCTTGATTTCGCTTGCTCTATCGTGACAACTGAACCTAAATAGGCCTGGCATCCTTGAAAGGATACGCCCAAGGACACTCGACAACCCACGAGATAAGTCAGTGGAGAGCAAACGCGGTCCGTTTCTCCCATAGTCAGCCATTATCAAATATCAGCAAAAAAACTAAACGGAGACAAATAGTAACATGCATATCTTATTTAATCCCACAGAAATAAACAGAAGGAACACGCTTATCTTATTTAGTCCCACAGAAATAAATAGAAGGAACACGCTTATCTTATTTAATCGCACAGAAGAAAAAACAGAAGGAACACGCTTATTTTATTTAATCCCACAGAAATAAACAGAAGGAACACGCTAATCTTTTTTAATCCCACAGAAAAAAACAGAAGGAACCGGCTTATCAGAAATGAATAATTTTCATTTAACGAGCGATAGAGTGATGATTCTACCGTATTGACAATTCAGCTGAAGCTAATGCGCACATGTTTTCTTCGTGCGACAACACCAGAAATTATTTAGCTCTACAAGTCTTCCTGATCTCATATAGTCGAGTATGACCAACTACAGCGCACAAAATGGCATGTGGTGCTGCTGATGTCACAGTCGACAGTGAAGTTCCTGAACATGACGTCAGCAAGCAACCGCGAGCGGTGACGCCACAGTCGATGGGACCTAACGTCACAGTTGACGGGAAACGTGGTTTCCGTAAGGCTTGGCAAGGCTATCCGGTGCTAGGAGGAAATATCCTACGAGGAAACGTCATTAAGCATGCACCAGCCCTGAGGTAAGCAGATGCTAATTTAATTTTCCTTCAAATTTGTCCCATTGTTATCTAATTCATCCCGTAAACAGAACTAATGATCACAATTTGAAAAGAAAAAACAGCGGCAAAAATCGAAGGTAACTTTTACCAGGATAAGATCAAATTTATTTTCTGTGAGTTCAAAGGAATTTCGTAAATGTACTCGTATCATACATAAAGCTGCCCGCAATGCTAGTAGTTGCCTGACGATCTTGCCATTACACATTACGTCCAAATGTACCGACACATTACACGCAAATTAGGAAAAAAACATATGATACGAAAATTAACATCTCATAAACAATGTTCGCAAGGGCATATAAAGTTTTATTTTGCGGAAAATACTGAAGTGAGTGACGGAAAATTCATGAGATGCATGCAAAAATGACTTTATCCGCGGTACGAAAGTTTATACTCTATGGTAAAACGATGAACTTTCAGAACATGTCTACATGCATTTCGGAGCAAAAAAAAACACTACACCCACACAAGAGGTGTAGGAAGGGCGCCCACAATCCTAAGTGAAGAGAAAACACGTAAGCCAGCACCAGTATATTCAAAACAATAAAATGAGTCAGATAATAAAGGTCACCTGATGATCTTGAGGTGAAAGACATCCAAGCACAAGTGAATGTCAGTACATTGAGAGCAGTTTGATGCTCAAAAGTGTCAGTGAATAACTAAAAAATAAAGTCAATTTTAAATGTACACACATTAGTTAGGCAATCCTACAAAAATTTAAAAACAATTAACTTGAATGAGGCAAAATGATAATTGCTATCAAATGCAAAAAAATGAGTTGCATTAAATTTTTCACTGCATTTATAAAACATGGTCTTCTAAAGGTCTTTAGATGTCCAGACTTCCTGCACCAACCAATTCACGGTGACACCCATTTTAGTTAGTAGCTATGTAGAGTAAACATCAATCGTCTTTGAATCATATAGCCCTTTCTGATCATTTGGAAAATAGGCCTATAAGCTCAAAGTGTTTATGCCAATGTATTATATATAAGAGCTGCAGAAATGTAGCACAGGAGTGAAAAGCTCAGGAGCAAGTAATAAGGAAATAGGTTATTACATGAGCTGAAAACCATGGCTAGAAGCTTCAGCTCATGCATTAGGGTATAACTATCTGTGCTACAAAATTTCTTCATGACTAAGTTTTGTGCCAACAACACTTTCTGACTAATTGATCCATGCATGGGTAATTGATTCCTCGGTGGCCATGGAAGCAAGTACATACTGAGTAAAAAATGGTAGAGCCAATTTGAAGTGAACTGGCGTTAGTCAATAAGTCTTAGGATTTGGTTACAAGTGGTTATGGAGGTTGATAAAGAGTTGTTAAACTGGCAGACAGGTCAGGAAATGCCAAGTATCCTTGGTTAGAACAATCATAATGGTCAGAAAAAGAAACGGTATCAACAGCCAGAAAAGAACGGTACGAACAGCCAGAAAAGAACGGTACGAACAGCCAGAAAAGAACGGTACAAACAGCCAGAAAAGAACGGTACAAACAGCCAGAAAAGAACGGTACAAATAGCCAGAAAAAAACAGCAGCCTGAAAAGAATATTACTGGTGGTCCAAAAAAAGTACCAATGGTCATGAAAAACTAGTAGGAAGAGAAAAGCGCTAGTCATTAATCACAGGACAGCACTAGTGGTCAGGAAGAGAACAGCACTAGTGGTCAGGAAGAGAACAGCACTAGTGGTCAGGAAGAGAACAGCACTAGTGGTCAGGAAGAGAACAGCACTAGTGGTCAGGAAGAGAACAGCACTAGTGGTCAGGAAGAGAACAGCACTAGTGTTCAAGAAGAGAACAGCACTAGTGTTCAAGAAGAGAACAGCACTAGTGTTCAAGAAGAGAACAGCACTAGTGTTCAAGAAGAGAACAGCACTAGTGGTCAGAAAGCATGAGAGGCTATTTGTTGAAACTCCAGATTTCTTATTATCAACAGTTGAGTTCAAGTGATAAGACAAGCTTTATGCCCATTAATGGCTAGATTGAATTACTATAATGAAAGCAACTGACACTATCAACAGGGTACTAGCAATGCAACTAAATAATAAATATAGAAAAAATGTAAATTATTTCCATAGAACAATAAAATTAAGTCACTGCAATCCCCCCTACAATACTCATTAATGTGAAACTTACTTTCAACTATATTTCTTCTACACCAGCAAAATTTTTCTATATATTCTCATTTCAATAGAACAGTGAAATTAAGCCGTTGCACACCTCCTGAAATACTTATTAGGGTGACCCTTATTTGAAACTTTCAACTAAACTTCTTGTATACCAGCAAAATTTCAGTAACTTTTCCTGGAGTCAATTCTTTATACAATACAAATTTTTGTCATTGCTTTAAAATTTCTAGTTTAAATTATTCACGTTTGTTGAAAACACAACTAACTTATTAAAACTTCTTTATTAGACCTTAGTGGTTCAAAATGCGCTATTACGTTTCTCACATGAATGGGCGTCCAAACCAAATCCAACTCTAGTTTTAATAACCTGAAAAATTTACTTTGTCAACGAAGCTTGAACGAACATTATTTCGTTGAAATAAGATGGTACATGTCTTTTAAAACTGCGATTAAAGAATTATTTGTCAATCACGTAATATTGAACTTGAAGAAAGAAAATAACATGCCCAGTACGCCCGACCCATAAAAACCTCAGGACTAACGCAGTATTGGAGTACACCGCTCACGCATGGTCGCGCCGTGCCCTTTATCCGTACGCCTTCACTGCTTCATATCCTGCGTGGACGCGAGGCTGCCAAACTTGAACGCGCTCATGACAATGAAAGAACCGTACAATACGTTTGAAACGGCGTTTAGTTGAGCAGCCAAAACCGACTTCGAACGCTAAGTTAGATTACAAAGAGACAAAGATGGCAATTAGAATGAAAAATTCAGATGCGCGCCATCACTTGAACACGAAGACATCAACAATGCCTCGCCCAACAAAATTATTCATAAAACATTAATGCGCGCAAAAAAACATAATAAAACGGTACTCACCATGTAGATCAAATTAAATATAATCACTAAAAATTTCAAACAGGAATAACAACAGCCCCCCATCTTGATTTGTCGTTTCGATCGTTATACACGAAAATGCGCTCACACTTCACTCCTTCCTCGCCAACAGCTAAAACTGCACTGATGCTCTCGCCACAGTACAATGCGAAGGTGGTTGTTGTAGAAGAAATAATCGTCAGTAACCGCTTTTAGGCCCTCTGGTGGACAACGTCAACAAAAACCTTTTTTTTTTTTAGAGAAGCGATGAGCCCGCCTATTAGTTCACATGTTATGGAAAGAATGATGAACATAATGATTCATTCCGACGGTATACAAAACAAATTGAAATCTGTTTTTTTAGATATAATTCAATAACATTCCAAATAAAGCTTTCATTTATTCTTCTAGGTGAAAAGTTTTCGATAGGTGAGTTTAAAAGAAATACAACTTTACCATCGATCTAATATGCGATCAAACAAAACTACGAGTATTCTGAACTCAGTTTTGATGTTTCCTGTTATCAGAATGATATATGTATATACTATTCCGTGGTGTGCACCATGGTATACACTGGTATGCACCCAGCTTCTTTAAAAATACCTTTTGTCTTACTTATTACTTATTACACATCAGATAGATTCATATGATTTTATGATTAGAAGTTTTTAAAATCTAATATGTTCATTTTCCTCTTTACTTTCCTGAAATATTTCATTTATTCCACTGTTCTCTGGGTCGTGTATTGTTACTGTTAGCCTTGTGCAAGAGATTTTTTTTCGTATCTTGCTCCAAAGAATCTTATGCGATAGCATTATTTTGGAGAAAAATAGGAAAAAATTCTAATTTGATGGATAGGCAATTTCCCCAAGTTGGTTACTAGGTACGTGCTTGTTGATATGTGTGCACGAAAAACTGGTTTTAAATTTATGCAAGGGCAATTTTTTACTTTTAGATGCTGAAAAATTTCCTTCTGGCTATCCTTCTTACTATCATTCACTTTCCTCACTGTACATACTTTCAACAATTTTAATGACTGCAGTGGGAGCCTTAGCCCATGTGAATACAAGAGACTAAACTCTAAGCCATTTTTCAGTCGTGATGATAGTATTTGTTAGCTTCTTGTAACGCATTTATTTGTGAAATATCAAATTACTGTCAAACACTAAAACGTGAAATGTCATATTACTGTCAAACATTAAAATGAGAAATTTATGTTATTTTTAAACATGAAAATGAAACTATAAAACTTCATTATAAAACTTTAATTTATGGTTTCCTTTTGATATTAAGGTTATGTTAAGTTAGGTTAGCTCAATTAAATTTTTTTAATTTTCTTTATTGTTATTTTTTGTTTTACTTCTACCCTTTCTTAACCCAATTCAACCCAATAAAAAGCTGTGTTTTTACCCTTTCGTAAACCAAAAAAAATGGTGACAGATAATCCACAAGTAGCAAAATAAATAAAAATAAACAAGGATACCTTGTCACTTGAAAAATCCATTCACACTATTTAGAACATCTATTCAGTTTTCATTAATCAATTATATTTTTCGCGTTTTCCTTAAAACACTTTTTCCACTTAACAAAGTGGTGACAGATAACACACAAGTACCCACTTTCAATATTATTCCATGATGTCAAGAAAGCCAAAGCTCCTATATCAATGTACTTGGAAACTGTCGCATATGTTTTCCCCCCACTAAATTCATCCTCTTTAAAATTCTTTTATTGCATTCATAAATAAACATTATTAAACTTCAACGAACTAGGTGTTGGATCTAGTTATATTTTTTCTCTCAGTCTTTTTTTTAAGCATTGACGTGCGCAGTCATGGCACCCATCTATGTATGTCCACTCAGGGCTTTTTATAGTAAAATATTTTAGCAAGAGATGTAATTCATCTTATGTAATAACGTTTTAGAACACCATCGTTTTATTTTCTTATTCCTGTCTTAAAATGTTCTTCTTATGCCTTGTGTGGCAATTTGTGGTTTCTTATGCTCGAGAGTATATTATAACACTATTTAGGTAGTTAACTTTACGCCTCGTTCCAATTATGATACAAATGTTATGGTTAGTATTGTACAACAATCCTCATGTTTCTGACTCCGGTGAACTGTTTTGTGTCAGTAGTATTAGCTAGGGAAATATCATAAATTTATGTTATTGTGAAATATTTCATTCTCTCTGAGTTCTTTGTTAGGCAAACTAGTCGATATGTGAGATTAAAAATGTCTCAAATGTCGACCTCATAGTCGTAGACGCAGAATAATTCAAATCTACCCATTTAAGTTTCAACATTATTCTCTCATTTCTCAAATTCCTTTGCTCGCATTTCAATTAAAAGCGCACTGACACTTGTCTTTTTCCAATAATGCGTCACTAGGATTATGTTAATGTTTTCTTTGTTACTTGTATCTGTACGCATTATCAAAATCAGATTAACGTGACGAAGGGAATGTTCTTTTCGTGTTTTTCTCTCAATCATTCGTTCCGACAATTGACATGTGTATTACGATACCCATGCGTGAATATCAACTAAGGATCTTAATGTTAAGATATTTTAAAATCCAATGGTGAACATTTGATGCATCAATTTTATTGGAAATCTTTCTTTCGTTTTTTCCTATTCATTTTTTCATTTGTTTACAATGTTGGTTTTAAAATAACTTAACATTAATCCTTAGTTGTTACTTACACATGGCCGGGTATCGTAATACCCATGTCACATGTCGAAACAAAAAATGATTGAGAGAAAAACACAAAAAACGCGTTCCCTTCTATGCGTTAATCTGATTTTGACAATGCATACAAATACAAGCAACTAAGAAAACATATTACTAGTAACACATTGTTGAAAACACTCTCATTAGTGCGCACTTATATTGAAATATGAGCATACAAGCATAGGAATTAGTGTCATGAGGGATAGATGTTAGAAGCAAAATGGGCAGATTGAATTTATTTTTCGTCCAAGACCATGAAGTCGACATTCGGGACTCGGAACAACTTTTCATTCTTACGTATCAACTAGTAAGCCAAATGATGAGCTCGGAGAGAATAAAACATTAACCATAACAAAAATTTATGATATTTCCTATTTATGCTAATAAAACTGGCGCAAAAGAGTTCACCGGAGTTAAAGATATGAGAAGCTAGGATTGTTGTAAAATGCTAACTATAACATTTTCAACATAGCTGGAACAGTCCGACAAGTTAACTACCTAAAATGGTGTTGTCATAATGTACTCACGAGCGTAAAAAGCAAAAAAAAATGCCACACAAGACTACTAGGAACATTCTAAGACCGGAATAAAAAAATGGAACTATGATGTTCTATGACATAAAGTTGTTACATAGGACGAAAGAAAGAAAGAAAAAAGTAAAACAGTTTATTTCCAATAGAGATGGTACGAAATTACCATCATTGGTTTTTAAAACATCTTAAAGTTAACACACTTAAATGATACACACACACGAGTATTACGAAGGTTATAGCAAAGAAGACCTTTAAAATCATTTTAATGAAACGTTTCAAGCCTCAGCTCATCATCAGTCATAT
>JACJUY010002257.1:29903-64065 GCA_014220935.1 Platorchestia sp. MABIK | reverse complement strand
AGGAATGGCAACACTTCATATTTATTTGATCTTTTTTCAACGCACCCTGACTGAGAAATTAATGGGTGTTGATAGTTAGGTGTTATCCGGTTTAATGAAGGAATAAAGTTCTTGGTTGTAAATAAATACAAATCTTATAAATTTTTCGTTCACTCAACCCTACCGTGTGATAGCCTTCAGATTTCTCTGGTGGCTTGCCTATTTTGGGCTGTAACTTTTCTGGCATGTTATTTCCATCATTGGAACTTGAACCTCCAGACCAGCCATTCTCAACCTCTCCTCCATCATTGCCCCTCCTCGGCTTTATGTATTAAATACATAAGGCTAAAATTGACCTCAACCAGGGGTAAGTTTACCCCTGGTTGAGAGCCTCTGCTCTAGACCGCTGTTCTAAACTACTGCTGTTCCTAATAAGAGATTTTTGAACTCTATAACGAAAAACTTTAGCTGCTCATTCAGTGGCAGCTGTATCACAAAGCTCAGAGTTACAGGACTTGCTGACGTTCGCACAATTGTAATTCGTAAATTAAAACACAGAATGTAGAAAAGGAACTAAGAGCTTGAGCTGCGAATGTAAGCTCGTGGATGGAAATGAAATACTATGGTATAAAATTTCATTTTGATATGACGGTAATTTGTAGAATATACCGCACATTGCTGGACGGTATCATGTTGGTTTGTTCTTCGATCGAATATCATGAGGTGTATTTTTTACACGAGTGATGAACGCGACAAGGTCAAGGGACTGGTCAAAATTGCAGTAGAACCATGTCAGAACACGCCAATCCAAACATTGTTTCTTGTAAAGGCTTGATGGTTCAAACGTGAAAATTACTAGTAGTTTACTCGTAGAGTTCAGAAGGTGGTGGGCGGAAATTATTTTTACATCGATTGTTGCTCAGAACTGTTCTCTAAATGAGCTTATTGGTCAGCCTATCCATCTGGCAAGAGACAACTCATAGGTTTTCACTGGGAACGACTATATGATAGCTTTCGTTTTCAGTATGTCTTGAGCCGACCCCTTTTACCCACCAGGTAATCAACTAGAGGTGTAGTTGAAAGACTTTTTGTGTTTGGTTTTATACTTCCAACGACTCGACTGTTGAAGGCGTCATAATGATCCGATATTCTTTCACAGAATATGTAATAGTCAGTAAATTGCATCTGAAGCTCATGTTGAACACTTTTCTTTGTTATTTTACATCGTCAACACGTTTCTTGCGGTGGGTTAAACTAAAGTTCAATATTCAATTCAAATTTAAAGTCAATTGGAGTGAGCAATTATGAAAATGAACATTATTGGATTTTACTTTCATTCAGCTCTCATTAAGTATCTATGAAAATCGAGTTGGTGACTGCAGGTCAGAAGTATTATGAAAATCCCCTCAGTGACCACCGGTGGGTCCTTTCGGAGGAGACGTGTTAAGCGGATAAATCTGACTAGCTTCAAACGATCATTCTCTGCCCAAGCTGAAGGAAGTCATCAGAAAGGTACACCCTAACTTGTTGAACATTTACTGAGTGGGTGTCGAGTAGTGAGCCTATATTCCTCATTTTCAACCGTGTTGCACTTTTGAGCTCCACGTCTTCTCTTCGTTTCAAGTATTCTAGGAAGTAACACAATTCTGCTTGATATTTGCAATTTTTTTTGATGGAGTAATGACGGATGAAAGAGAATTAATTAATAACAAAATTGTGGCACTGCTTCATTAACAGTGAGCAGTGGCGGGGGAAAATGTAGATCAATGGCCAGTAAATTTGAAGCGAGCAATTTTGTTTGAGCGTGCAACAAAAAAATTTTTCAACCTGATTTGTTAGTATGGTGAAATTCTTTCAAAGTTCACCCCTCAGGAAGCCCCCCTCAGTGGGATACAAATATTGTATTTATGGGAATTGGCGCTCCCAGGGGGACAATGTAAGGGCCCGAGCTGAGTTAGGTAGGCCTTCTTTTTGTTGAAACAAAATGCTTTTGTTATGTTAAGAACTATCTTTTTTCGGTTCACTGCTGTCCTTTTTTCTTCACCACCTACTACTTTCTCCTTCAACTTTGATCTTGTTTCATGAACTTCTTTCTCCTCTTATTGTTTCTATGCCTTTTCTGCATAGATTCCGCGTTTCCTTAACTCCATGCTAAATGGTGCCTTCTTCCTTCCTCTCTTTGGATCGCCTTAGTTGCGGATAGAGAGACTTAAACTAACTAATAATCTAAACCCTCAGGAGGCATAGGATAGACAATATGCTTTGATTTGCAAGGTTTGTCTACCGTATGCCATGAGGACTAGCTCTTCCAGGGTCAGGCTACCTCAGCTAAAGCTAGGCCTTCGCGACTTCTGTTTTTTCTGCCAACTTTACTTCTTTCAGTTTTCTTGACTTCTTTGTTATCTCTATTCTGCGTTTTATTTTTCCTTTTTAACGAGGTTATTTTATACAGGAACACCTTGAGCATAGATTCCCTGTGTTTTGCCGGTCATACTAATGGTCCCTTCTCTTCCCCCACTTGTAATCACTTTTGTTGAGCCTAGGAAGTTTTAAACTAACCAGTTTAATAATAGCAATAATACTAACTAAAAAAGGCCCATCATTAAAGAAATGGTAAAAGGAGTACAAGTAATGAAAATATTGATGTTTTTCGCCCATTGCGCAACGTGTTATTCAACTCGGACTTTTAGAACCAGCTCATTGTGCTTCGTACCAATACTGAGCCATCTTTAACGGTATGAAAATCTTTCCTATCATTTCAAACGGTAATTTGTGACCGAACCGAGTTGGCTCTAGAGGAAAATCTGGACAGAATACACATAGTGTCGCGGGCAGTGGTGAGTCAGTACAGACGCCTGGCGAGTTGCGTTGCAGAAATGATACTGTGCAGCTGGTAGTCTGAATGATGTGAGGAATTAGATCACTAAGAAAATCTGATCAAAGTTGGCTCATTGTCTCGAGAAAGTTCATGAGGTCCCTGCGTACATTTCATAAAATGAATAAAATGTCGAGGCCTCAGGTGAGCGCTGTACGGTATTGATGATGTTTTCTTATATTTTGTCAAATGTAATGTAATTGTTTAAATTTTTATCTCGATGTAAGCATTATTTGTTGCTGTTCAAAACCTATATATTATATATCATTAAGTTTTAAGATAAAAAATTACATTCTTCTTTAGTCTGTTCCTTCAGTGTGACATAACTATTGTACCGTTGTGAATTTGCGCTCCCGACAGGAATATGTGAGGTCCCGAGCTAAAGGTTAGATAGGCCGTCTTTTTGTTATAATAGGTTTTTATTTTTTACGCACTTTTTTTCGGTTCACTGCTACAATATTTTTCAGCGCCAATTATTTTCTTGTTGATTCATCAAATTCTTTCTAAATCAACTGTTCCTATACATTCTGTGCATGGACTCCGCATTCCCTTAGGTTCATACTAAATGGTTCCTTTCTCTTTGGAATATCTTTGTCGCGGTTAGCAAAGCTTAAGCTAAATTATCTGTTCGCATTTTCAGTCTATTTCAGATCAGTGGTACAGACTCAGCTCTCGACATTAGGGAGGCAATGACTGCGTCCCATGAGCCCTCACAATGCGAACCAATGCTTTAATAGATGCGAGTGGTTACAACATCGCCTGAATTTGCCTTGCGATGAAAGAAATAAAACAAAACAAACAACGGAAGCAGGTTTATTAGTATCAATAACATTGAGCAAGCGTTGCGATAATTTATATCAAGCATTAGAAATAATAATAAAAAATTGAACATAGTAACAATAAATTAGGATTTATACATCAACAATGACTTTGAGCCGTTGGCCACACGAAGAAGCCAGGCTCCTTATGGGAAATATTACATGTTTTATTTCACAGGCCCTAGCGAACATATTTTTCACCGGAGAAAGTTATGTCTCCTTTATTCCAGTGCTACTGGGCGCTCATCAGAATAATGTTGTTTTAAAGTTCCTCATCTAAAGAGCGATGAAAATTTTTTAATTTGACACGAAATTCCCCAAACTCTTGACTGTTGAGCAACAATGGACTTGGTTGAGGCTTCTGTTTTCATTTTAGTCAAATACAAAGCAGCGAGTCAATTCAACCCAAAACACAGATTTTCACAGCGGAAACCAGAGTTGAAAGGTACACAGAACAAAACTAATAAATATTAAAGGTATCTGTGCAAATAAGCAGTGAGTGAGGTCTTCCAAAGCTTCTAGTTCCTTGGCTGGAAAAGCAGTCCAGCATTCATTGCTTCCTTTTTCTTCTTTTCTTTGTCCCGTCTTTTCTGCTGCCGCTCTTTATCCTGTAGGGCAAAAATTTCAGAAAAGACACTTTTACAATCAGAATAAGTATGGAACGTTGTACGCTTGTGAAATGAGATATACTATTTTCTTGAGCATTGTTAAAATAATCGATGAGTAGGACTTTTTAGGTTTATCGACATCAATTCATATTTTATTTGCTTTTCGGAACATAAACGCTTTTCTAGCTCACTGTTTAGTCTGTTTCCAATTGATTATAGTTCAAAAGGAATAATTGAAGAGAGAATACCATCACACGCAAAAGTTATAGATTTAAAGAAAGAAATGCAATTAACATAATCATTCATGAATATCAAAACGAGAACAGATCGCAAAACTGATCATTCAGTATATCAGGAAGTCAGCAGTTACAACAAATGAGAACGATTCGTCAGGTATGATTAAAACCATATTTGAGCAAGTCCTCTAATGCCATAGCATTGCAGCATCGTAGATAATGTTATCAACGCTGGCAAATGTTTAGCGAGAGTCTAGATGCGCCGAGAAACAATATTTCATTCGCCGATATAGGAGTGAAGATACGGCAGATGTTTCAGAATGGCCCGCGCTGTCATTGTTTTAGATAGGAAACCAACGACAGTGTTTATCATAGAGAAATGGTTTCTACTCAAAGTAAGAGTACAATTTCTTGGAAACAATTTCTCGAACATTTGATCAAAATAAGATAGAACAGAAATCTTTCTAAAATTGTGTACATTTTTATAATTAAATTTTTTGAAAATGGGAGTTCCTTGGGCTACTTTTTAGACAGTTTGAGGAAATACGTAGAGAAAGGGAATGATCAGTTTCATTTGAGAGGGACGGAGGCACCGTGGTCCGTAGCATTGAGAATAATGGCGCAGCTCCATGATATTGAGTTAAAAAAATTAAATTTTGATTGGGCGCCCTAGATGTCGCTGAACCTATTTCAGCCTACAAGTTACTTTATTTTACCTTGTCCACTGTAATAGTTCAAGCAAAAATCTTCTTAACGTAGCACTTGTGATGAATGAATAGGTAAAATTGTTTAAAATTCTCTCACGAATATCTTTTCGTCTCAAAAATGAGCCAAACAGTGAGAAGAAAGCTTTATTGGGAACTATGATGTGCTATTGATATATTACCAAAAATTAAAATCATCTTTCTTGGTAAATGAACGACTTTGAGTTTATATGACGACAAATAATATCAACTCTAATTTTTATTTCCTAAGACACTTCTCGAATCATTACAGGATCAGACACCGTAAACAGTTATCATTTTGCATGACTAGGAACTCACCATGTGCCTCTTGTAAGCCTGGTAGTCTTCTTCGGTGAGAAAATCAGCCCTGTACTTCTTTGGAGCTCGCTGTCGTCGTCGACCGTCTTTGGTAAAAATTTCTCGATCAGATAAGGTTGGCGACGCTCCAAAAGGCGTGAGCTCATCCTCTGTCTGAGGCGAACTTTCCCTGCTGTCATGGCTCTGTAAAAAACGGTCAATCGGTCAATATCGAGTTTGGCCAGGGAGTTTAACGTCTCGAGTAAGACAGTGAAAAAAGCTATACATTAATTCTGTTGGAATCAACCGAGCTCACGAAGAACGGCAAGTTGGCTTATGTTACTGCGAAAAAATAAAAAAAATAGCAAGAATTTTGTTTCGGATTAGAAATGAGAGCTCAACTTTTCGTCGAAATTTTTTTGATGCAGAAAAAATGCATTTTCCTAGATGAGTATAAATCTCCAAACATTCAGCGAAACTCATTTCCATCGTAACTTTGCTTAGTTCCCTCACAATATTTATTGTCTTCAAGTAATTAAACTACTTGTAAGAAAATTGATTAACTGTCTCAATTAGATTCTCATCAGCTGTGCATGGTATAATTTGTGATTTGCAAAATCTCCATTTTACGGACGAGCTTTTTCCTGTTCTATGTTTCGATAGCGGCTCCAATACAGTGAACTGACTTATAAAGCCCTCAATTAGTTACAACCCGAGTAATAAATATTTTAAGGAATGAAGCTCCTTAATTTCACCCATGTGTAAAATTTTTTCTTTGTAAATATATAAAAAGTTCAGGAAACATTTTTGAAGAAGTTAGCAAAAACGCTTTTGCCCAGGCTCGGACATGGAAATGAAGAAAATTACATGTCTGAATTTGAATGAAGAACAAACAATCGGAATAGCTAGAATTAATGATGAAAAATACTACGCTGGGGCTCAATACGATTCCAATTTGGGATCAAACTGATATTCGTAACTAGAAGTTCTAAAATTTAACAAATCATGAGGAGTGGAAGTATTCAAAGAAACATTTCTTCCGTAGACATGAATTAGCCAAAATCCATTTCACAAGAGTTCCACAAGAGTTTTTGAAATGGAGTGGCTCGACAATTTTACAAGGAAAAGCACGGTGAGTTTGAAACAGAAAGAGCTGCGACACTAGGACTGCTAATTTATGTTTTTTCCTTTTTTCCACAAGACTGAGTTGTCGACACAAACCTCAGCGAGTCCCACAGCCCGACTGTGAGGAAATATTGAATCTTCGGTCGTACGAGCGCACGCTCCACTGAAAGTCGCATCTTCGGCAGAACGAGTGTACGCTCCACTGAAAGTCGCATCTTCGGCAGAACGAGCGTACGCTCCACTGAAAGTCGCAGCTTCGGCAGAACGAGCGGACGCTCCACTGAAAGTCGCATCTTCGGTAGAACGAGCGTACGCTCCACTGAAAGTCGCATCTTTGGTAGAACGAGGGTACGCTCCACTGAAAGTTGCAAAAGCATTTCCTTCTGCTCGATCGTCAACTGGAAGAGGAGACCTCAAATACTGGTTCATCTGTTGAAGAAAATGTAGTTAAAAATGGAAAGAAACATTAATGAGAAGTTCAATTAAAGTTAACGAGCAACGCTACAGCTTAAATTATTCCTCCCTCACAGATACATGGCAGAAAGCTCCACACGTTACAAAAACTACATTGTATTTATTAAACGTTTTGGTTCATCAACTTTAAAGCCTAAGGTGTTCACAACAAATTTCACTTTTTTATTGCCTTTGGAATCGGCAGTAGGTGATGTGACTCGTTCAAACGCTCAATTCTACACAAACGAACAACAATCGCAATAACTCGAAATCATGAATGAATTTTACACTTATTCCATATCAAGTCCATGAGAGCTCGTGGTGCTGACGAAAGAGTAGATCGAAACCGGTTTCCGGCCTCACTGCGTGGCCGATTGAGGAAATTCTGGCGATTTATACAAATAGCATTGGCTCAGTTTGATTTTAAATTGAAAGCGTGGAGTAATATTGAAGATCGTCATAATTGCAGTATCTAGAAAAACGTTGTAATGCAATGAAGTTATCGAGTTCAGGAAATTTTCCGAATACAGATACATTACACAAATTGTTATGATAGGAATCGCATGATCTTATTTTCAAAATAATGCTGTTTCATTAAATTTGGGGCAACGATAATGATAATGTTAAGATAAATTCAACAATTGTTTTAATTTTGTTTCATATTTTCTAGCACCTGTCACATTTGGAAGATAGTGAAGCATATACGCAACCTGTTGCACAAGAGTAAATGAAGTTAAATAAAAAGGAGGGTAGGAACTTCAAATGCCATTATGACTAGTTAGTTTGCCTACGATAGTCCTACGGGCATTTACCGTTTTCGGATTTCTTTCCGTTGCTTTCTTCGAATGCATGCCACAGTCGATTAATGATAATTGCAAATCTAGAAAATATAACCTTATTATATTTACTACAGCTTTATACTCAAAATCTTTGCAAACACTTTCTGTATATTTCCCCCTTCGGCCCTGTCAAAGTTTCTTCCGCTTTGTTCACACGACTTAAGCAAAGTGAGTGAGTATGGGAAGGTATTCCTCAGATGAGTACTGTTCAGTCAACTCGTCGGTTAGGCACATGCTCTCAAGTCTTACCAGCATAAATACAATCGTTGAACTAGCGCCTATTTTCAATTTTATGTTTTAAAACCAACTACAGATGAGGACCTAACATAATCACGCTCACTATGGTATTTTTTACATTAAAAGGTTTTCACCTACACACCACTCTTTTTGATGCAATGATAGAAAAAGACAATAATACACCCTCCACATACAACTGCCAAGCAACCAGCTGGTGGTGCAAGACTGTGGACTTGTGAAGGGAACTTTGCCAGATATCTTGAAAATAATGCAGAAAAATCCTCCTACGAAGAAAGTTACTTGAGGAATTGAGATGAATCACTGAAAACCTTCTGAGGATTGAGTATATAGCTACATTTTCACAATAAATATGTGTCATGAATGATCAACCGTTTTTGAAAAATGATTTTTTCTGAAGAAGTGCACAACAAATTCATGATGCAGAATATGAATAAGATGATTCAGAAAAAGAATCTTGACTATAGAAGTTTGTCCAATGTTCTGAGAAATATTTCATTCTTGGTAAATACTCAAAAATAGTAATGATGAATAACTGTGTATTAAATATACATTGATATATTTCCGTAGTGCCTTATATATTAATTATTTTCAAACAACTTGAGAATGCCTAAAATTTCAAGGTATTTTTTCAATGACAGCAACACTGCTGAACCCGGTTTTACTAGACACGCTCATAACCCGTATCGACGAGCCGTCTTCCATGTTTGATCAAATAAATCTCGTTTCAATTTTTGTTGGTCAGTAAACATACGCCGTGAATAACAATGTGCAGTACAGTTTAAATTATCAAAAAATTGTAATTTTTAACAATTATAGAGACTCCCTCTTTGAAAAAAATGCCAATATGTTGGCATGTCTCTCATGTGACAACGTTTTTCGAAATGAACGGTTTTTCTTTCTTTCTTTTTATTTTCTTTATAGAAAATAGGTATTTAAAATTACACAGTAACATACTGTCCATTGTAATTTAGTACAGGCAAGCTAAATACGTCTTCCCAAGATCTGGAAACACAGATTCGATATTTCCACACAACGTCTCTCGCTGCCTGCCTATTACAGCAAAATGCTCTTTATTCCACAGAAACAGTGATGAGAGCAATTGATAAATTGCAATATTAAAATACTGATCTCACAAATGAAATTTCAAGGTTTGACAATGTGTATTTGAAATTTTACATGCACTCCTTTTTGGGAACATTCCTTAGTAAACGTGTAACACAATACTGCGATCTAGATGTAGACTTTCAGTGTTTATGACGCCTGCGTTCACGACCACGTAACTAAAAAGTGAAATAATTTCATTATGCCGTAATATTTTGAAAACAGATCACGGGACAGTTTTCAAGTTATCCTATATTGAAGTTCTGGAGTCTATCATTATATATTTGACAGTTTGAAATAAGGATTCGCATTTAGCGTTCGAAACGAGTTCTGAATATCGCGTTTTGAGTAGGGATTGATAAAGCTATGAAACGATGTTTCATATTTTCCGATGTTCGTTCCAAAAATTGAGTCTGATTTCTAAAAAAATAAACTAATAGTAAATGCGGATAAAAAATACGCGCTTGTTTCATTTTATTTATTCTATCTTCATAGAAATAGTATTTGTCAGTTTTGTGCATGAATAGTGTACATGAAAAAAATTCAGCTTATCCGTATATTTTTAGTCACGTTTCTGCAGGATATTATAGAAGACCCTTGCTATCTCCAATCCGTAAGAGGAAAAAGACATAAATGTTCTTTGTAGCAGTATTGGGATTACGTTTGTAAGGATCCAGTAATGTTCGTTTTCGACTTCTATTTGTGATGCAACACTTTAGGACTACATTGTATACTTGAGAAGCCCATTCTCCAATAATTACAAGCACAATTGAAGTTTAGACACATTTTCAAACTAAATAACAATACGTACTGAAATTTCATCGTGGCATTCATAAAGATCGGACGTAATTTGATCGATGTCTGGAGCAGGCGACCATAAGCGTTGAGAGTTTGAATTTTGGTCGTCTAATGACGACCAGGTCGCCGTATTATGAATTGGATTTTCATTCGAATTAAAATTAAGCTCCTGGTATTGAATGTCTTGAACAGGGAAACCCTGCTCCCTCTGCCGTTTTTGTTTTGAAGCTTTATTCATTTTCAAGAAATGATGTTGTACGAGTCATTAGAAGAAGGAATACTCAAGTTTCAACTATAAATGCAAGAGTCAGGTGTCTGAGATTAACAATGCACAACTTGAAAACCGAGATGATACTGCGGTCGATTCTCACAGCAGCTCTACTTATACCCACGTTTGAGGTTATGTGATGACATACTAAACGAGGGCTTGATGCTGTAGAATCTTTCGTCAACACTCCACGTCACTCCCCTCCGAAGTCGAACGTCGAATGATCGAAATACGATCCAGTGTGGAAGTCCGCCGAGCACCCGTGTTCCCGGATGCGTGGCATCTAAGACCCCATTCAATAAAACTTAAAATTGCATGCCGCCCGAATTGTGACTATCTTCTTACTTGACCTCATATGATGATAGTTCTGGAAAATGCACGTCAGTTTTTACGAAACGCGACTTCGATTGGTTTCAGTTTAGAAGGTCTCAGTGAGGCCTAGACTCCGCCTCTCCATACAGGTAGTGGTGGCTGGTGCGGAGTGTGCGAGAGTCGCTCGGTGGGCGTCTGGCGGAGCGGCCGTTTGGATGCTTTTGTCTCATGTCCTGGGAGCAGTGAGAAGTCGCTGGTGTCTCCTCTGGAGAACCAAGCGTGGGCTTCCCATCTTCATAAAATTCATCAGCTCATACTGCTTCTGTGACACGCATTTCTCATGCACCTATACGTGTGCGACGCGCATTTTTCTCTCGCTAACTTTGTGTTCGACACGTGTCTGTAAAACTCTTGAAATATGCATTTTCAATTCTATTAAAACAGTCGCGTTAAAATGCCATACGAAATTCTGCTGCAATTTGTCTAATATCCCAAACATCTGTTCCTAATCTATGCGAAACTCGCTTAACATGCACGTGCATTGCTCCAAAATAGGCTAGTTTCAAAGTAGACTCCAGTCGGTATTGAAGTTTGATTGTTTCATTAAAACTGACATTTTTAAAGTTTTTACTACGTTCCCTAACTACAATGCATTAAAAAACTGCTAAGTAATGACCGTTCAACATAACTCAATTGTTATACAGGTGGCTACATTTGAAACAAACATAATGACATGGAAATTTTCCAATTGCCATCAACCATAACTTCAACCCACTGACCACTTCGTTGCAGCCCTAATGGAATAAAATTTAGATTTCCTAGTGCACAACGGGAAACATAGTTTATTGCTCATTTCATTGGTTGGTATAGCTGCCCTGTAAGCTTTATTTATATATATATCCCTTAATACAGCTAAATGACTGTGAATTTCTGTTTTTTTCCCCAGAAGTTCCCTCGTGTTGATCGAAATTTGTTTCCATGTTATCCTAACAAAGTGTTTAGAGATTTAACAGTAAAACGGATGCGCATTTGAACTGTTCACTCACAAAGTAGTATTCACGAATGAATTGAAACTCTATATTGAAAAAGCCTTCACTTGTGATGGCTGGAGTTCACTAGTATTTATAACACTGCATTATCTTTTACCCATCGTACTCGCTGCGACCAACTTCGAGAATTCCATTTTCCTAGAATAATTTCGGCCTTCAGACAGTTAGTACGGATTAGATGGGCCCATGAAGAAATTCACGTTTTTTCAACTTGAATGGCCTAAATTATCGATTCGTAACTTGAATTATTTATCTAAGATACTTTAGCTTAACTTGAGCAATTTTAGCATAACCTAGGGCGTACCTATCCTATCCCATCCAAGCGTATAAAAATTGCAAGACGAAATAATCAATGCTCAGGTTACGTGATATTGAACTGATAGCGCACCAGACGTTGTAACTGAGTAACTCATTTGAAGTACCTTAGTAACAAGCAGACTAATAACGCATTTTTTAATTTTAGCCGAATTTTACTCGTCGACTAACAAAAAAGTTTAATCTTAGGGTCAAATTTTTAAATACGTAGGATCTAATTCCATTTATTTTCATGAGTATTTAGGTACAATTGAGGATTGAGGGTTGTTGGCTCAGTTATACAATGTGAAGCATCCAAGCCATTAAGTAGAGATTGAGGAAGATCATGTGCATCGGACATGCATTGCATGCGCGTTGAATATGCTAGGCTAAAAAAAAGGGAGACTTAGTCGCTTGTTCTTCTTTTTTATATTCGCTCACTGGGGTATTTTATACTTGAGAGAATTTAAAAAATGCGATTAATTTCAAACAGGAAACAGTAAAACCTGAAGCACTGCAATTTCTTGCGTCTGACGTACGTTCATTTCTCAGAACAACAATTATTGTTTTTACTCTTCAATTGAATACTATGAAGATATTTTTCTCTCTCGACTTAGGCGGCTCGGAAAACACGCATATTTACTAGGAAATATACTAATCGGTCGATATTTTTCCTAGGAGCCCAAGAGCAACTTCTCTTGGTCTTGCTTTGAAAATACCCTACTCTCAGAGGGGATCTATGGTGTGCTGGTTGTTTGCTGTTTGTTTTCGAGCTTGTAGTCCTTTTGAGCCAGCATATTTGCATGATTTTAATTAAATGAATAATGTTATTGAGCACATAATTTTAGTCACGGCAATGAGATAGTAATATTATTGAAAATATTTTAGTAGAGCGTAGTCATGAAGCACAAAGCTGATTTTAGTAAAGCAGACCGCAGTCAACAATTAATTTAATTTCCTACAATAAAAGTTGCAAAGATCTTAGCAAGTACGTGTGTTTTCTTTTTATTGTATTATTAGTATTGTATGCGCTTCTTTGCACCCATGCAGTTTGGTTTTGGATGATATAACCGAGAAAAATCGTCGATCCTATTAACACTATTTTCTCAATCTCATGAGGTAAGTAAACTTCAATGCAGTAAATTTATCCTCTGTAACCTAAAACATTAATGTTAACGCATGTAAAAATAATTAATCTAATTAAGCAATCAGTACTGATTCCATAGTCTTGAATATTTTTGAACCCTCATTTTGTAATTCTCAAAAAAATTTGTGGGACATTACTCACGTATATGTTCTAGTAGTAGTAGACTGTAGAAGTTTAAATGCTATAAAAACTTCAATGTCGTGATATTTATCGCTATGAAAAATAAAAATGAAAACGTAATTTTGATTACTCGCGCAGGTATATATATATATGTACCATTTTTTTTGCTAAAATTGACACGCTCGAAATTCTTAATTCATCACGAGTACTACGATGACTTAGTGAATTTCTTCGCACTTGAGAAGAAAGCCGCGCTCAGAAAATGCTTGCCCTGATCCATGAATTAAGCTGAAGTGTTTTGATTCTCCTGAAAGTTTGAGGGGCACTTCACGAGAGTGATTTACTTTGCTGAAGTAAACATCTACACTAAATTGTTTGAAGTAAAGCAGAAAGACTAATTAATGAGGTTTTGTGGGGAAATTTGAATCAATGCGGCACCAAAAAGTGGCCTGTCGGTAAACTCGGTGGCCGTGCATTTCTACTGTCATTTGACGCGTCTTGTACTCGTTTTGCTCCGTCGTGTTCTAGGAAAGCTGCTCATTTCCAGCTGATGTGCATTTTCGATGTAAATCAATACTTCAACGTTGAGAGCTGGACTAGAGAACCGTATTGCACCAGTGTGAAGCTTAAAACTAGTGAAAATCGTACTTTCTGACAGAATCAAAAGGTCAAGAAACACCGAATAGTAAATATTCTTTTCTACATGCGTATAAAAATTTTATGGGAAAGAGAAAAGTTTTTTTTTGGCTGAATGTCCTTGTCTAATAGTGAATAAGAATTTAGTTTTGCTAACGGCATGAACGCCGAATGTACTCATTCTGTACATGTATTGCAGGGAAATTGAAAAAGTGGCTCTGTATGCATGAAGTGCTTTCGCATTTTATAACAAAGTTAAAGGTACTTTTTTATTCCGTTTATATATGGTTTAAAGCCAATTTTTACATACTTAATAAGTGCTGTAAGCCATGTCCTCTTGAGCTTGGATAATGCAGAAAAACATTTACGCGCATAAGACCAACGTTCATCACCGTTCGCACAATAATTTGGACACAATTGGAGAAAATTTTCCCTCTATCTATGATGAGAATTTACGTTAAAGAAGCGTGTCTTTTGGTGGTTTTGATGGATCAGGCAAAGCGACAACAGTACGTTAAAATTTAGCAGAGAGCCGATCTCGTGTTCCAGAGATGGGAGGAGTTAGCCATTGAACAATCTACTGTACATGGGCAGAGAAAGTAACTCGTGTTTTGGAAATGATTCGCGTGTCGGAAAAAAGCTGCCCAACTTGAACTTTCAGGGCATTGTGTTTATATATTCGGGATAATAATAACTTGCATTTGAGGAGACAATTATACCGAAAAAATAAGCTAACTCTGCATTGTCATAAGGATGCCAATCAGAATGATATTTGTTCCAGTAGCGTTTTGGAGTAAACTGTAAAACGCTGTTTTGATTTTCAAATGAATACATAAGTTGATTAATAAACTGAATCCCTAAACTTGTTTTTGTATTTTTGCATCCTTTTTTACAGTCATCAAAAGTTGAGAAGAAAGCGCGTCTTCAACCTGTAAATTTCATGAGCACTTTTCCTTTTTGCTAGCTATGTAGCAAATACTTTTCGTCTATATTAATCAACAGTTAAATGAACGTATATTATTAGATTTTTTCTGGACATAAATACCAGCTATATTCATTTAATAGCTTAAGTTAACGCCGTTAGATGGTAGACGTTCATCCATCGGCTCGTTCCATTGTACTTTAGTTGGGATAAAATTGTTAACATGTTATTTGAGCAGCTGGAATGTGATGTAAATCTCAGCGACAAACTGAACTCTACGACACTTGGAACTGTTCTTAAGATTTAGGCTCTCTCTCCTTCTCATTTGCTGAGCAAACACACATGCACGATTGACATTGTAATTCATCAGATTTTGGTGTCGTTTCGTTCATTTTAACTTGTGTCGTCAATGTAACTAGTGACGAAATTGTTGATCCACCAACGCTCAACACTCTCATGCCGAGGCAACACTAGCCTTACGTTCGTTCATCAGATGAACTCTGGAAGGGACGTTTGCTCAGTATTTGATGAACGCATGCTCGTTATCTCGTGAAAGGTCGTTGGAGGTTTTCTGTCGTTAAATGAGTTACGAAGAATAAAGATGGCGAACAGTGTTGATAAGTTTCGAAGCGGTTATGTTGACTTTATCTGATGATTGTGGCCATGTTTGGGAGGAGATATGTTTATGAAATGGTTGTGAGCTGTTTTCATGGTGGCATCCTAATGTAAAGCAATGAAATTTAGAACTAGGTCCTGATTAGCGAGTTCAGTGAAAAAACAAGTAGCCTGTCATCAAACAAACAAACAAACAAACAAACAAACAAACAAAACATTGGTTTCCAACAATGTTGATATATTTTGCATAAATGATTACGTATTCAATGGAAAAACTGTTGGTTTTTCAATTTCTTAGTGTAGCTCATGCATATTGACTTCGGTTTGTTTACGTTCGATGAACATCGAACGCTCATCACAGATATGAGTGAGAGCCACACACACAGTCGCAGAGTGGCCTGACGTGCCTCACGCCCGTTTGCCACAACGAGCGTCCGTGGTTCGTTTTGACGACCGAAAAAATATAGTGTGGCCCCGGCATAAGTCATTTAGCAGCACTAGATGCTTGAATTTAAAATTTCAGACATCGTATTAAGTCCTTGAAATATATTTAAAACTTAAGTTTCAGTACTATAGACTTAATTCAAATTGAACAAAAACGTCTTGCTCAGAATTAATCGGCAAAGACATTCGTGCTTTAAAAATAGAAAGAAGTCTTTTAAATCTCTGTATTTATGAGACATAATTATATTCTTTTATATTCTCTAACTAAAAACGATTAAGGTTGTCACTCTGATTCTTCTACTTATCAGTAGTCTGAGGTCCTAATGATCTGAAAAATGTGCGCTCTGAATGTAGCTATCAAATATAAATATTCATCTATATATTTAACTGGTTAAGCTTTACAAAGTGTTTATTTACTGTATAGGAACATTTTATGAATTTCAAATAGAGCACACAACATGAGGAAACAAGCATCATCATTGTCATTCTCATTTTGACTGCACAATGGCTGAGGCAGATCAACGCTCAATTGAAGCAAAGATTATAACTCATATCTGCAGGTCAGTCAATAGGTGTGGAACTATTTCAGAATGCTGTGTTCTACGTACGATTTGATATAGACAAAAGAGTTTGGCGTGACAAGAACTTTGCTACAGCGTGGAAGTACGTCGGAATTGTCCCCAAGATCGAGCTGGGTGCAAAACGTGTAGCGAAGAGAGGTTTAAACGAGCATTTCATGTTGGTAGGAGCATTTCATCTGAGACTTGGATTCGCTGGGTATATCAGCGTGGGCACGCAAGTAATTCTATTCACTTTAAATAAAAATAATTTTCCCGTCAGAGGGAGCGAACGGTTGCCTTTTTACAAGTAAAATCAACTTTCTGAGAGCGTAAAGTTTACCAAAACTTCCTTGAGTACAGAAAAGTACTTCTAGGATTATAAAGCTATGGACTATGTATAAAGTAAGGACTATGTACTATAAAGAAATAAATGAAAAATGAGCAATTCGTAAGAATTACTTCAAAATTCAACTCAAGAAAGGACACAGTCTCATCAGTTAAGCATGAAAGGGGTTGCATGATGATAGTGGTTATTTTAGTTCAAGTATAGAACTGGTTATTTTATAGTTTCAATGGAGTAATTAAGTATGACTACTTCTTCTTGTGGGTGAATAAGAATCTCAAGTTATTAATGGAAAACCGTTCCTTCGGCTTCAGTCCGCCACGACAATAACCCTAAACGCAAGCTCCGGAAGACGACTGGAAAGAATTAAAGCATGAAATTTATTTTACCATGGTGTAGATGCGACATGACTTGAATCCACTTGAAAATCTGTTACGTGAATTGAATTTTCGAATGTATCATCAACGTCTGAAAAGTTTTCTAGAACAGGAACTTGTAGTAGTAATTAAAGAAAGTAATGAAATCCCGAAGAAAAAATCTTAAAATCTTAAAATTTTATTGAAAATTTTAAAAACCATTAGATATGAGTTATTAGGATGAAAGGCCCTGCTATGGAATGTTAATGTTAGTATCATGTTCTCTTATCTTAGCGGTAAAATTTCTTCCAACAAAATTTTGCAATTTTTAAAACTGAGTTTGAAGTTCATTTCACATGCTTTACAACATGTAAATAAATAGGGCTCGTACAATGATTAAGTTAGTTGAGATATAAATAACAGTGTTAAACACGGGTAAATTTTCAAATAACATTGTCGCAAAATTTCTATAACTTACAGAACAGATTACAAAAAGTAAGACGCCATAGTTCTGTTTTCCCTCGCATAAAGTTGGGTTTTACCAGTGCCTCCCACATCTCCAGGTCTGCTCCTGGACCCCCGCCCAGACCTCTACCATGTCCTACACATGGTAACAAAACACTGACGTCACCCAGTGATCCGAAAATGACGGCAGTTTTGAATAGAATTCAATAGAATAGGCCTTTTGAATTCTATCCATTTGAATAGAATTCAGTTTTGAATAGATTCGAAAGGTCGTTAATACGTTTCCCCGCTTAATTTTCCTCTCAAACTCAATGATATAGCACGTGAGTAGTTAAAGATTCCGTGTGTGACGCGTAAATTCCATACGTAGAGTCTAAATATGTACTTTTTAGACTCAGAGATGGTATGTTTTCATATTTACTTATTATTAAATTAGGGAATTACAGTCGTGATGCTTAGCTGTACAACGTTAGCGTAGAAGAAATCTTTGCTATGGCAGTTTCCAACGTCAAAATGTCAAATTTTGAGCATTTTTCTGTTGATGAACTACAGTATATCAGCCTTTATTCTCGCTGCCAATTTTTGACTATCTCGTGTTTCACAAGGTTGATATGAATAGCAAAACAGTGTGCAGTAGCCTTACCTTACTTAATTTCTATGGTCCAGTGATGAAATACAGATGTAATCTGTCCTGCTGACTTTGCAAGAAAATGCATGAGTGCAATATGGATGTTTTAATTGTTGAAACAGGTGGTGTCGGCAACGGTCGGGCCAACACAACATGGACTTCGTTGAATGTTATGTCGTATCAGAAATGATCTTACGAAAATAAATCATTTGATGCATTGATTTGACATAAATATTTGATTGTATACTTTTTCAGATTTTCCCAAACCTGGTTATCTCTAGTTCATGGAAAATCAACGCTAGATTGTAGCTAATTTAATTCGGTCTCTCGATTGACCTCAAGTGACAAGAAATATCGATTTCACTTATCTGACATCACGATTTCTACGAGCAGGCCTGGAGTTATAGAAAGAAATGGTATTGGCCATTGGTTTGAAACTGATGAAAAATCTCCCCGTCTATCGGTTTCGATAAATCATTGCTTTGAGTGGAAAATTGGACGAGTGGAAAACTGTGATTGTCTTTTCATTTTTTGTATAATGGGCCTAGGTATCTTGCAAACCTTTTTCATTCTCAATGGTTTTCTCAAGTTTGCTGGTCAAACTACTAGTTGATCTTATATTAAAATTTGTGCCAGCTTATCAAACACCCTGCTACACGCTTTGTGATAAAATATCGTCCTAAACTTGGGAGCAAAATAATGTGAAAATAATTTTTAGTTATTTACTGTAGGGGTCAAACCACGTTAAATCTCCATAAGTGGCTTGACTCATAAGTAGAAATAATACAAACTTCTATTCGCTAACCATAATACCTTTTAACGGAGGGCTCTGTAGAGATACGTTTTCATCAACGGAAGTCACGCTACGAACCGAACTAGGAATGATCGATGTCACGAGCTCGAAATCTGTCAAGTTCTTATACAGACGTCAATTGCAGGCTGACCGCAGCCGTGCGATGTTAGATGTTTTGACGTCATTTCTGAAGCATCAATACAATACCGCTAGATATTGGATCGATATACTTAAATGTGCTTGAAAATATAGAGAAGCTGAGAAATTAGTTGTGTTATAGTACAATGAATGAAATTATAGCATAAAAGGCAATAGCACATGTGAGATCTTATCTTCATAAGTAATAAGTTCATTTGAATAAAAAGTTTAAAATTTAGGATTAAAATTTCCTATAATTTTATCGAAGTCTTGTCCAAAACATGTGCATATTTTTGTGAGTTTTACATTTTCATGACACAAGCTGTGCATGACATTTCAGTATACGTTCCTAGAAGCCTTTGAATTTTTAACTTTCTAGTACTTTCGCTCCAATTGCTTTTACGAGTGTACTCTGTTCGATCACTGCAGTTTATGACGTCAACCCTAAGAAGAAATTGCGCAAATATACTCGGACTTAGCTCCCGTGACATCCGGAAAGTTTCCCTCCACTCGCCCATGTGCAACCCAAGATTTAAGCATTAGTAGGGGAAATTAAACTTCCACTTCAACAAAGTTTGTTAAATATGGCTTATCGACGCATCCATTCAATAAATTCTTCATGTTTTTTTGCGTCAGAATCGTCAATGAGAAGTAATAATGTTTCAATTCAAACACGAATCTCCAGGATTTCCAACATTCACACGAATGACGTTTCTTGCTCTATCACAAAAATAGCCGTCTCACGTGTTCACATTTTGGATTTTGAGTCATGGTCATTATGACGCACGAACTAAAATGAGTTTTAAGTTTAATTCTGTAGCACTAATGTGAGCCAAGACCTAATCTCAAAATATTTCTGCCATAAGCAGATAATGAGTTGCATGCCAGAGCTAATGCACGTCAGCCGAAAAAATTCATATGCAACAGGAGTGGAAATTTGATTGACTCACTAGGATGCGATTTAAAAAAATACCATGCTCACAGGAAACTATAAAACGGTTAAAATCCTTTTACGATACTTTGGTGAGGCCTTTTATAAAATCTCTGCCAGTGTGATNTAAAAGTTGCATCGTGTTAATATAATTGACTGAATGAATGTCTAACCAGGACATTGTTTAAGTGTGAAAATTTTATATGTTTTTTGGAGCATTCTTCAGCTGGAAATGCTACAAGGATCTCGAGTGCAATTTCCTGCATGTAAAATCCTATGAATGTTAATGTTCGATCTTCATTATAAGGCAAACTTTGAAAATTATGAACGCAGGCTTGTTTTTTCCTCAGCGATAACAAATAAGCGAATAGAACAAATAGCTGAGAAACATCAATTTTGGTACCGGTCGAAAAAACAAATTTCTTTAAATTCTAGGGCCATTGAAGCCAAATAACAATATCAGCTTATGAACAATGTTGGTACGATTTGTACAAAATTCATTTAAAGATTGAATAAAATGGGATATTCACAGTAAAAAGTGTGGTTTACGAATAATGTAACTAGCTTCCACTTTTTAACATCGTAGCCTATGTTTGTCCCGTCAACTTTAGAGTTCCAAAATCTTTTAACTTTGACTTCATTTTTTCGCTTAATCAAGGAATTAAATGAACCTGCTTAAGGAACTAACCCTGTTAGCAGCGAATGCACCAATAAATGTGCAAACAACTTTGTTCCTGCATTGGATGAGTTGGACGAACTAGTCGTGCGAGAAATTGTGGTGACGGTTTTGCAACTGCAGGAGGGATTTCTTATTTTCATTGTCAGAGTACCGTTTAAAGCAGAGGTGCGACACTTGATGTTCAATTTTAGTAATGAATTTATAACTGTAATATTCAATTTTTCTGAACACGTATTCAAAATTCGTCTTTTAATGTTCGTTCAGGGATAATGAGTGACTCGCAAACATGAAGCGGTTCCGTTGATTTTAATTAGCATCAGACTAAATTTATGTGGACGATGCTCAAATTTAGAACAATGGGATACATACAATTGACTGCAATTAACATGTGCTCACTTTTTTGCAACATCGCCTTCTGTAATATTGTCGATAATTCGCTCTCAAAACTCACGATAATAAATATTAAAACTCAATTGATGCACAACATAAGAATTCATTGCAAAAGCACGATTACGCGGAAGCTGGGTATGGTTAAGAATTTAAAGGACACAAAATATCCGTTTTTACGCTTTCTTTTGCTTCTCAGGTGGCGGGGTCTGAGGGAGCGTGGCGTGATGGGCCAGGATGGCCATGTGGGCCTGGGCCAGGCGCTGCTGGGCCTCATGAACAGCGGCTGTGGGGCCCACAGGTTGCAGGGGCCCGCCCACAGAAGCTGGAAGGTCGTCTGCCAGAGGACCTGGGTACCTGTTGGGGTTGATCACGTGGCCGAACTGGTTGTGCACCGGCGTAAAGCTGTGTGGGCTGAACTGCTGTTGTTGTTGCTGGGGTTGTTGGTGGGGTTGTTGGTGGGGTTGTTGTTGCTGAGGTTGTTGCTGTACTTGACGCTGATGCGACTGTTGTGGTTGATGCAACAGCTGCATCTGAAAATGATCAATGGGAGGTTTTCGGTGCTGCTGCTGCTGATGCTGAAGTTGCTGTGGGTGGTGAAACTGTTGTTGCTTAGATGCTTGGAACTGATGTTGAGGCTGTTGGAAGTGCTGCTGAGGTTGTTGACGTGCAGAGCTGTGGGGGTCATTGTGTTGCAGGCGATTTGCATTGTTGTTGCCAGGCTTAAGTTGCTGGTGAAGCTGCCGTATGGCGGCGTTGATGGGTTCTTCGGGTAAAGTGCCTGTAATAATTTGGGGGGTCTTCGTCGCAGGGCCTGCCCCGTTTGCTGGAACTTTCTGCGAAAACACAAAGGACAGCATCGCTTAAATGTTACACATCTAGTCAGGATTTTGCAGCACTACTGCATTATTTCGGGGTGCTGGTAGATTGTTGGCATTCAATTGAGAAATTCATTTTCAGATTTCTAATGGTCCCATGATGTTTTTAGTTTGGAAAGCCTTACGAGTGCTTCCGATGCTGTGTAGCAACTTGTGATACAATTGCATGTGAAACCTTTAATTTATTAAATTGTTGCTCATTGGGCAGCTTATCAGATTTTACCAGTACATGGGTGTTTTGATATTTTGAATTCATGCTCTCTTAATGAGTCTTTATAGCAGCCTTTAGATGCAGACAAGTTAGCTCCAGTTTTGAGCAACAAATATTTTTCATCGCCGTAAGAACAGAGATAGAATATTTTCATTTTTTACTTTGATATGAAAGCATGAGGGTATGATGACATCACTTGCATCCGTAAGAATTCTTCTTCCCGGGTATAAAATGTCTGCATACATTCAATGCAGAGTATGCATATTCATAAATCGTCAAATAAATCGACGAAATATATAATGCAGTGGCGACTCCGAGACTTACACACTTCTTGCCTGGCCCAAACATCAAATTTTGTAAATTGGTTGTGCGTTAATATGCTTGTATAATTTCTGTCAACGCTGACTTCTAGTAGGCAGTTCCAGGTACTAACTCTTACTTTTTTATCGAATCTCTTTGTAGCTTTTTATTTTTTCACTTAGTGACTATCAATCAAATTTTTGAACTCTGATTCGAAAATCAACGTTCGCAGCTGACGTCACTAAATACTATCAACATCGTCCATGCACACACTCTCTTAACTTGCGCTCAGAACTGAGCTGTGTTGGCAAAACTGAAAGTGATTTGAATTCAACGTGTTTAAAGATCGATAAACTTATGTAAAGCGTATGATTTGAATTCAAGTTATGATACATAGGTTTCGTTTCATAGTATTCCTTAAAGGAAATAATTCACAGCATTTTGGCTAATGAAATCTTCCGTGTAGGTAGATGGCCACGTGACATCTCTTGTCATGCTTAAAATCTACTCCAAATTGAATACTTGTTGAGCTCGAGTGGCGTTAGTAGCCTCTGAACCAATGGAACAAAAAAATTTACGCATCTTCACATTCACGTTCATTCTATTTTGGAAAGTGAGCAGTCAAAATGCGCGGATTAATTTCTCTGGCGTGCATGCTTGTATCCAAGTATACCTCTTTCCCCAGAGCAACTACAGTATGAATCTAGAGCTCATTGCAGAGGCTATACTTGGGCATCATAGATGCGTAGGATGCTCAACATCATAGATACTTCTTTAAAAATGCAAGACTGGAATGTAACGCACGCGATAAGAAGCAATAGAAACTATAGTCTCGCCTTTGAGTACGAGATTTAGTTCATTTCTTAGCTCAACGTTTATCTCACAATGCAATGACTGCACACCTGCTGCACAGCCACCGCCAGTGGCATCGAGTGGTGTCAGACTCGTGAAGTTGCTGCCACAAGCAGCGAACCAACACCTAAAGTAGTTGCTGAAAAATATTCCCTTGAAAATCAAGTGGGAATGTGTAGTAAATGCACAGTTTATCGACTGAAATACGTAGTTAAAAATGTTCCTAATGAAATACGACGCAAAAGTTCATGTTGCCAGGTTGTACCTAACAAGTTCGCAGATCTCCTTGTGCAACTGAAACAGTACGCTTAATTGCGTGTTCTGGCTAAATGTTTGTTCCAGATTCACTTCGAGAGTGACTGACATATTCAGGAGAGTGGGGCTACAACTTAACACAAAAGTGCGTGAAAAGTTGTCACAATCGTTTAACGCAATCTCCTAGAATGTTGTCATAAGAAATAAACTTCCTAATCGAAGTTCAGGTACTGAAGTGAAAAGACTTCTTGTACTTAAAAAAGGACACAAAACAATGAAGTGTGGGACTTTGGTGGCAGCGACGCAACGGCCTCCTGTAAGGAGAAATATTGGGGAGAAGTTCTCATGTTTTGAGGGGCTGACAAAAACTTGGCGTTCCTTTCCTGAAAGTTTCAAAATTTCTACCTGCCTACTATGCACCACAAGCACAGGTCAGCTCATTGAATCCAAAAGTTAACGTTGTGAACATTAAATCCGTTAACTCACAAATTAACTCCATTATCCTTTAATTAGATAATTCTTTGACAATATGAAAAAAGCTATCGATAAATCACAAACTTGAAATTTTTGATGGATGAAAATAAATAAAAAACTACCCTAGCCCCAAATTACCTGAAGCACTTTCAAAGTGTCGTAATTATTCGCCAGCCTTTCCAATTTATTGGAAGACCTTATAGAATGTACGAGCATATATAACTCTTCGTTGCGTGCTGTGGTGCAATATCTTTTATGACTGTTGAGGAACATTTTTATAATCTTGTATAGGAAAATAGTTGATTGAATAACAATAACTTAAAAGTTAAATTTAAGCTCACAATTCAAAGTTTAGGTAAAAATGATTTACTGTGATGAATAACGTTTAGTGGGAGTTGAAAATATAATGCACACCTTATCAATTATGCTAACGCTCTACCTTCATATTCAATCTGATAAAACAATTAGAATTTCTGTACATCCACATGTTATTGCGTTATTTTTCTTTAGTGTACTCGACGGAATTTAGATGCAACTAGAGTTACAAGTTTATGACGATTCTCGAAATTAGCTGAACGTTTCAACGATAGTAAAAATATGACTACACGATTACCTGGTCAACGATCTGGAGCTTAAGTTTGACCACGAATCACAAACACATGCGACTCGTAATTTACGGCAGCAGTGTACAACCTGGAGCTTGGACGTCTGCTCCGTATCGAGCTTGGGTTGCCATGTGTCGTCTGCTCCAAATCGAGCTTGAGTTACCTTGTGTACACTGACGTCAGGCGCGGCTGCTGCTTTGGCCTGCAGGGTGGCGAACTGCTGCAGGAATTGCTGCGTGGCAGCGATCACGTTGTGGTCCCGAGGTAGGTGTGGCTGCTGCAGGCTCTGGGTGATTAACAGTTTTATTATTCATGGTTATTTTATCACTATAATGCTACACGGTTTGTTGCGAGCTTGCAGGTTTGCATGCTTGCTTGGTCAGTCTGTCCCCACCTTTACCCTATTAACTGGATATTTGAAAACTGGATACCTGTTTATGTTGATTAAAATTAATATCCATGTTGTCCTATGCAATACAAAAATTGCAGATTAAAACAAAGAAAGCTCTCGAATTTTAACTGTTCTTCAAGAACTGTTTTCACGGATTAGTTGTAGTTTTATCTTAAGCAAAGGTGTAATTTTTGACGGAGGAGTACACTATTCAATTGTAAGCGCAATATCGAATTGAAACACGGGATTGTGTATGCGAGAACTGGATTCTAATGCGTGATTTTTGAAAGTTTCGGGCAAAATATTGGGTTCCTGAAATGATGAAATGATTTCATAGGGTAAAAATATTGGAGCCCACGAGTGTGTTATTGACAAAGCGAATAGTTGAGAGGCTTGCAAAAGGGAGGCGAACGTGGACATTCGTACAAGGCTTAAGAATGAACGGAGTGCGTTGCAGATCAAGAAAACTCTCTCGAGTCTTTACGCAGAGCAATACACGCAGTTAACAAAGGAATTGTTCGTGCACACGGACACTAAAGCTCAATACTTTGAGTGTTTCTTCACAATTTGCTGAACCAATAATTTAATACTCTTCATTTGTCATGAACTAAATGAGAGATAATCTGAAATTCAGTTATCAGTGCACCAGATTTGATTTCACAATTCAATGGAAACATTACACAAAACATGATGAATCGACGAAATGTTTGCACAATTGAAAAAAAATCGTTTTAATTGAACCAATTTGCATAATTATGAGACTTTCACATTATATTGCGCTCACGTGGTCATATAGTATATTTAACAACATACAGTAGACACTTCAATGAGGAATATAAATGTAGCGCAATGGGGATCATTTGTTGCTCGATGTTTTAAGGTTGTTTCAACATGAGCTGGTCTTCTTAATTAAATTGCAATGAAATGAGCTATGAAATATGATGAATATCTAATGATACTGAATGAAACCTTAAGGTATCACCTGATCACCTTGGGCTCGATAGGCGGTTCCAATTCTAACACGACCCTGATCTGAAGACCCTTCTAAATCGAGGATTAAAATGCTCCAGTTGAATAAAATCCCAGTTTTACCATGAACATTACTGACTCCCAATTTGAATTTACTCGCAAATCTTCGACGCAAATTAAAAGTTCGAATGCATTGCTTGACACCGGAAACCGTCCAGAAGTGAGCCTTAAAGAGTTCATGTTATTGAAGAATGGAATAAAATACTAGCAGAAACATGTTTAAATTTCATTCGAAATTGTAAAAATTTTTAAATGGAACTTATCGTCAAGAAAGGGCATCGTATTGACTAATAATATCGCTTTCACGTTCCTTGATTGTAAAATAATGGAAATTGAATGTTTTAAATTACTTTTTATGTTATCTATTTTAATTCAACCCAAGTTAGATGTACTAAAAACTCAGTGTTAAAGTCCTTTTCACACACCTCATAATACATGATGACTAACTGAAACCAAACGAACATTAAACTTTTATGTACTGAGTATGTGTGGGAATTGGAGTAATTCTCGATCTCGAACTGTAATTATTGTCCCTACCATATATCTTTACGCATCTCCCCTGTTGGAGAGATATCGTTTGACAAAATTCTGAAACCTAATTGCAGGATTTCATCGTGAACATAACACGAGTTGCAATTTCCTGCAAAGCGTCGCAGATGTTGTCGAGTCGAAAGAAAACGTTTTTCTAACAAATCTTAGCATTATAATCCTCTGTGGCTTCGTTGTGCAAACAACCTGCATAAAAAATTAAAATATTTTATTCATTCTACCTATCTGGAGCGGAAATGAAGAACTGTGATCCTGATCGTTTGCTTGCAATAATGTAGCGTCGATTTGATCGAGAACTTCTGCTCAACACTCCAAGTTTGGAGTGCTCATGCAGTGACTTCTCCCGCTTAGTGAAGTGAAACAAATGAAGCGGCAGAAAATTCAATGCTTCCATTGAGGTTCATACTGAAGCAATGTTTCAAAGGCAGCTTGACATGAAAAATTATTCAGCGCTAGTGAACTTATTAGCCAACGAAATAAATATTTCTAAAGCTGATTGAAATTTTCTTTGAATGTAGTGAGGCATCCTGGCTGACATGCGAGTAGAAATATTTTTAAGACAGTTTGTATTAAAATTATTGGCTTATGAATGTACTTCCTTGAAGACTGTGCAAATATTAGGGATTAGGAATTTGAGCGGCTGGGTTGGGACAGATTTCAAAGAGACACAGCACAATATAATCGATCTTGTTTAGAGTATAGGGGTGTTCCTGGCAATACAAAGATTAGATTCCGACTCAGAAAAACTGTCTTATAATAATGATGTACGTCTTTTCGTCGACGTGGCGCTCTACTTTTTACGGTGTACACTCGTGAGTGGCGAATGGAAAACGTGGGTTCTATGGAAAAATAGGACGTCGTTTCAGAAAATATCGGCATGCTCAAAAATAGAAGTTTCAAAATGAAAGCATGAAAACCTTGGTTTGAGCATCGCTATAGAAAAATAAGGAAAAATACTGGCATTCGAACAGGTTCACTTCAGCTGAACTATTTTGAATCCCCAGACGATGATAATTATTTTTTAATTGATTTTCATTAGATGTAAAATATTAGTTTCTTGTATTAGTGAACATTAAAACACGCATACAATTTTTATAATTCGCGTGCATGTGAGTCATAGACCTTAGCAACATATGAGTCACAGACCTTAGCAAGAATGCGGGCCGCTCTGGATGGGGTTGCATCATTTTAGACACGAGCTTATCGAACGAACATCGTTTTTTCTTCTATCCCGGTACCGGCCGGCTGGAAAAACTTCTGCAGACCTCGAATGGAACATGACCACTCCTTTCGTCTTTCATTTTTGACGCTGAACGTAGAAATTATTTCAAGGCTCTAGCGGCACCAAATGTCTCATGGAACATAAAGTAAGAGAGCTGTTTACAAAGCGTATAGGTCACTCCAGTGACTGGAATTAGGGTGCTATGTGTAACGATGTATCAGAACGGGTGAAAAGCGAAAGTTGTGCTTCGAGATCGCCATATGGACAAGATTAAATTTACTTACGTGAAGATTGCCAAGATATTGCAAACTGTGCGGTTTGGAAATTTTTAGAAGTGTATAAAATGTACTAAAAGAGATGTAGAGACTGAAAAATATTGATGTGTACTAAAATTCAGCAACAAAGTAAAGTTTTAAAATTACGAGATGAACCTTGAAAATTGAAGGCTTAAAACTGTGAGTTACTTTAATTTATGCAATATATTTATATATATTTACGCGCATATATGTGTATATATATTGCTCATATCAGTGTAGTTGTGTAAATGTATGTATATATTAATTAGATTACGTTTAACTCAATGCGTGGGTTATAATTTTAGCTCGTTGGTGTCGAAATCATTGTTAAATGGACAACAACATGTCGAGTGCAGTGCAACGGGGATTGATGGAGCTACACAACAGAAAGGACATGCCTTTGATGTTGTCATTAAGGAATTTCCACATTGACTCTACAAAAACAACTGCCATGCAATTCTGATAGATGTATACTTAATGAATATTCAAACAGCGGTTCAAGAAGCGGCAAAAAGTTTCTTTCTACGGAAGTTTATTGAGAATTTTTTATATATAGTTCAGCTGGTGGATGAATTCATTCAAAACTTGAATAATTAAGAAAACGAGCATACGCCAAGCTCGAGTATAGGGATAAAAATTAGCAAAGCTATCTCGCGTCCGCTTAAAGGATCTACGATGATTTTAAATGAGTGAAAAATTAAAAATGGGCAAATAATTCACTTCGTCCATATTTCCACTTGTATCCCCTGTGCTTCATAAGTCCACTCGGAAAATAAGGTTCCATTTAGGCATTGAGGGAGGCAAGTTTGACCCGACGCTCCCTGTGACAAGGCTACGAAGAATTTAAATCATCCACCGACGGTAGCTCTGAGCCTTAGGGCTCAGGAAGAAAGATTTGCAATCGCTATGAGTCCGTACAAGAAGGAGACCCTTTTAGGGGCTGACCGAGTACGGAAACTTTCGGACGTTGAAAAATAACTTACTAGCTATTCTGATAGCAATTTCTTGATGGCAATCCTGGAACCTCGTAGGAAAATATCATCTTCATTTGACACGATTTCAACATCGAGCGACGAATTCAACAAGCATTAATATTTCAAGTTCATACCTAAAGAATAAGATCTCTGAAATCCTCACTTTATAATTCCTTAGTAGTGAAATTTGTAGAGGAAGTTATACTTGTAACTTATGATTAATTTACACAGTTTTCCGAAATTTGAACGTTGATCAGTTCTACCTATCGTTGGCTAAAATAGATAAATGTCTTAGATGAATTACAATTCGATTGCGGCGGGAGATGAGACTTGAATTATTCATTGTCCAATGGAATTTGGGTATATTAAGGCATTGTTTGAATGTAGGCAATAAAATCGAGACTCGAACCGCCATTTTGAAAGAAATATGTTTTTGAGGTCATATCAATTTGCTGCATTGTGCAACAGCTAAAGCACTTTTCGAAATGAGCTAAAATCCCCAATGACCAGGAAGTTTTGTGCAAAAGTAAGGTCATACAAACTACCAATGAACGCTGAGCCCTTGGCTCTCACCTCCAGCAGGATGTGCAAGCTGCCCCACTGCAAAAACGAGTTCGCGTACAATTTGTCACATTATGAGCGAGAGAGGAATTTCCCATACATTCATCCAATGCATTTTTTGAGATCAGAAAGGCAAATGACAAGTTTTTTACATGACAGACATGACCCAGGCAATAACTCAAACCACTGTGAGCTCTGTCCTTCAAGAAATTCACAGAGAATTAATTTCTTTTTTCTAGGCAGGAGCACTGCCTGGTGTGCTTGAAGTTTCCTACCCCGTTCAACGAAAGAATTTCCTTCGAACAGAAACTTGAATTGCGTACTGTGGAACTGTACATGAATGAAACAAATTAATAGTACTTCGCCGGGAAACTTTTTCATAGCGTTCAAGCTATACATAATCTCGTTAAAAGTTAATACAAACGCAAGTCCACTACGTTGAAATAAGTTGTGCGATGAGCAAATTTTTCATTGACAGGTTAGAGATTACGAGAGCATGCATACAAAACAGGAATTCAACTGATTTGTTACAGATTTTTCCCTGATTTATCATATGTAAAAAGCAGGAAATTTCTTAATCTTTGCGCCTGGAGAGGGGAAAGAGGGAGAGGTGAACATGTATGTGTTCTTACGATTTGGTCCAGCCTTTAAAACATAACGAAGTTGACCAGTTGGGTCAGATTGCGTATTGAACTGATTTTAGTAAAACATTCTACGCAAAATGTGTGTCTGTAACAGATCGAATCCACAAGACAGCGTGTGGGAATTTTAAATTTTATGCGAAACGCTAGACGTTGAATTTTTTCCTGTCCGAGCACAAAGAGTAAAGCGTGGACGGTGATAATCAGGCAAACAAACAACCTAGCCATCAGCCTAACAAGATGATTTGAGTTTTATATGCATTTAGATTACAACATTTAATCGACAATTATAAAATTTTCTACTATTAAGAGGTTGAGTGTAATGTTAAGAGCGGTTGAGTGTAATGTTACTTGCCTAAATGCAGTAACATGTTCACCTTTTAAATTTTCTCACTAAAAATTTTCATCGCTATACACATCTTACCGAAGAGGAATTTAAGCTTTGCTGTTACTATTGAAGTTTTATTTCGAGAAATTCTGAGAACGTTAAGTTCCGTGAACCTCAAAGTAGAAAGAAAAAAGGTTGTCCGAGAAGACATAATACCATCTTTAAGTGCACGATGAGGTAGAATTTTTGTACTTTCACCCCAACTGGTGTCATTTCTATTCTCCCTTCATAGAGATCTCATACAGTAATGCCGTGCAGGCTGGCTGTCGTTGACGTGTGTTGTCTTACGTTTTCTATTGTAATTTCGGAACTGTTTATCAGAGTTTAAGACGAAGACGACGACTCCTATTCGGAACCCTTTGCGAGCGAAGTCAGAGTCTCTAATTTGGATGGAATGAGATATTGACATCCACAACAAACAGAGATTTCGTGATCTGCTTAGCGACTAGTAATTTTTGCTTAGTGTTTCAACAACGGTTCCTGAAATTAAAATTTCTCCTGAAATTCTGTAAAAGAGAAATGGAAAAGAATGAATAGTCATTTCAAAATAAATCGTACGTTAGGAATCACTGCCGTCGTGCCAATACGATCAATATACTATTTATGTAACATATCTAACAGGGAAGTCACACATCTAATCTAGTCTAATCTATGAACATGGTTTCAAAAACTATGAAAGAAAACCATTAACTTTGCTTTATTGTTGTTTTGTGGTTAGCCCAAGAAATATGCTATTCCAGGTCCTGCACCACTGAACAAAGGGCTAGTCTGTAAAGGAACTTCACTGCCGTCTCTCAAAATTTTATTTTGTTTTACTTCCCCGCAGTGTTCATCTCAACAGTGTTTTTGACGGGTATTTCAGCCAGCGAAAATGATTTTTTTGAAAATAAGTAAGCATTTTATACATAATTGAGAGCAGAAACGATAAAAGATTCCCATTTTGCACATCTTATTGTATGCTCGGTTATGGAAGAATGATTTTCTTTTAGTTAATAGGGTATTTCTCATGTTTTGTTTTTGATTTCACGATCTCGTTGTCTTCTAAATTTTCTTCCATTACTAGTTTCACACCGGCATTGGATCTCATTTGTTCTTGTTACACCTGCCAGTCAGAGCCATCAATTCTGCCTGCGAATGACTGGAGCAATTAAATAATTATAACTGAATTGCATACATGATGAAGTGATAACCATTAATCAGTTGAGAACGACGAGTGTTGAGTGTAATGTTACTTGCCTGGAGGTGCGTGTGCTGCGCCGAGCACAAGTTTGCCACGCCTGCCACCACCTGGAAAATAACGATTATTTAATTGACTTTCATATCTTTCTCACTCACTACCCAGTTTAATGGATTTCAATGCTTTTACCACCAGACTTTTTTCAACTGTTACGTCATTCACGTTTTCTAAGCTAGCTTTACGTCTGCAGTATTGTCCTGAGATAGAAGTTCAAGTTACGCTAAAGATACCATAAAAATATACCCAAAGCTTCGTACGTTTTGTCTTTCACATCCGTTTCTTCTCATTTTAAGATAACATTGGTTATGCAGATTTCCCTGAAACGTTCCTCTGCTAGCTCCAATTAAGTGTCAGATACGTCGCACATCGAGAGCTGGGCGATCGAATTCGAGTTGCCCTACCGCTTCCTGTTCGTGGTACGAAGACAAAATGGTGCAAATTTGATCGTTCTTGGTTATAAAATGATTTGATCTGCGCTCATTCTCAAGCGAGAGTCGGTCTCACCGTGCAGCAAGTGTTAGCTTCCGGTCGTCACGAGGCCGTGTGACGTCAAAGCCTAGTCACGTGCTATCACCCGAGCACATGCGAGGCAGCCAGGAACAGTCGACTTGTGCCGCCGCTTGATTTTGCTAGGCTAGTCGTCAAGTGTTGCATCATCTGTTGCGCTAGCGATAACATATGCGCCCAAACAAAGAATGCATGTATTTGAAAACTAAACGAAGGCATTAAAGTAATCATCCGGAACAAGAAGTTGTGCAAATAGGGTTGCATATTTTGAAAATATACTTACATATAAGAAAAAACAGGGATTGGAAAATATTACAACATGAAGCGAATTGAGAAAAAATAGTAATGCATGAGAAAAAATCGTTATGCAAGAGCGAGCTTATGTGCCCATTTGCCAAAACTTTCCGCATATTTCTGCTTCACATCGAAGAAAGAAAATGAGATACTTTTTGTGTAGCCTCGCGCTGAACCTCAGCAGTTTAAGTTCACATTTAGGCAGAGTGACTGCGACTCTACGTTGACGGCTTTCACTTTCATGATCCTAGACTTCTGCTCACTCGTCGGTCGAGAAGAAATTCTTTTCAGGCGGGAATTCCATTTTCTCAAAATATGTGTTTAGCCAGCAAAATGTTTACGGCCTAGTCATTTTTGTTTTATTTAAGAATGGATGACTTTCTACACGCCTAAATTCATGCCGTTGGCTAATATTTGAAGTAGATGATTTACAAATGAGTTAATTATATATTAGGATAATTAATTATTGAACTTAATGTGTGACGAATTTCTTAATTTCAAAATTTGCATTGTACTTTATACTATTTAAAACATATTATTCATTTCTGCACATTTTTGAGCACCGAATTACTGTCTAATTCCAGTCAATGCTACGTTGAAATGTCCGATTTTCTTTTTTGCTTATAGTATATGAATAAATTAATAATACTAAACTAGCATTTGGTAACTAAGTCAAACTGCCCAACTCTCCTAGCAATTTTCCCTTGCTCTTGCTGTACAATAACAGAGGACAGATGATGTAATACTTCACATTAGTTTTATCTAAAATCCGCATGCAGGCGGAGAATTTTTTAAAACGTTAATCATACTTTGAATCGAATAGGTTAGTTTGACACTCATGTTTAGATGTTATTTTCAGAGATCGTTGACATAAAGTCACAGAGTCAAGCTATCATACGCTAAACTGTTGATCATTTCAGGATCATGTAAATTGATGTCTTGACCTCGTTTTGCAAGGGTGTCGTTCTGCAAAATGTGTCTTGCACCACGAGTTTGTGTTTTTATTTTTAGCGTTGTGTTTCAGACCGTGAAGCTCAGCAGACAGCTACGTACCTCTGGCTCTATTGTTTCCATTCTCTAGGCTGTATCGTTCGCAGTCTCGATCAGGAATGATATTCTGTCCTCAGGCACGAATATTACAAATTGGTGCGGAAAAACATAAAGAAGAAAATGCATGCCATCGTATTTTCATACAAAGAAGACTACAGCTTTTTAACTTTAATTTAAAAAAGCTCAAGCTCAATTTAATAAGCTCAAGTTCAATTTAAAAACAAAAACAAACATCGGCATCTTAGGATG
>JACJUY010002257.1:4171-28309 GCA_014220935.1 Platorchestia sp. MABIK | reverse complement strand
GGAGTCACGCAAAGGAACATCTAAATTAGCGAGGAGTCACGCAAAGGAACATCTAATTTAGTGAGGAGTCACGCAAAGGAACATCTAATTTAGTGAGGAGTCACGCAAAGGAACATCTAAATTAGCGAGGAGTCACGCAAAGGAACATCTAATTTAGTGAGGAGTCACGCAAAGGAACATCTAAATTAGCGAGGAGTCACGCAAAGGAACATCTAATTTAGTGAGGAGTCACGCAAAGGAACATCTAATTTAGTGAGGAGTCACGCAAAGGTATGTCTAAATTAGCTAGGAGTGACGCAAATTAATTCGCATTATTTTTTCTTCCGTAAATGAACCTTTGAGCTCACTCCCCTAGCCCAGACTATATGTTTCCATTATCGAGAATAGTATTGAGTGAAAAGTAGAGACACTGTACAAAGTCACCTAATAGTAGCTAGCGTTGTGGGACAGTGCCACCAATTTCATTTGGCGTTTTAATTTTTGTTCCCTTAAGGAAGCATCCCGTCAACAGCTCAAATTTCTGTAGCCATTACTTTCCATGAACGTCCATAATATCTTCCCTGTCTTAATTCTTTCCCACGACTTGCGTTTTTCATTCAAACATGAATTAAAGATTGAAAAATATGATTAATTACTAAACTCAATTTATGATGATTTTTACACATTTCAATCTTTCAAAAGCCAAATCTTTATGTATCCTAAAACATGTTTCGCATTTTTGCAGGATACGAGTATATTCGGGTTTCTTGACGCACTTCACGTACACTCATTCCATTTTGTGAGACTCGCTTAGTGAGGTTACCGTGAGGACAAACGTGGCATCACAACATTTCATCACATCACATCGTCACCGAAGGAGAAATGGACGCAGCCGCACACACACACACAATCGATTTTTTTGCCCTTGAAGTGGGAACAATCGGAGTTTCCCCGTCGGCTGACATCTCCAGGCTCACCTGCAGTTGCATCTCACCCGTGAGCTTGAAATTTTACATTGGATTTTTGAATAAAAGATTAGAAAATGACTAGAATGGGGTCATTCAATATACAAGAGTAGTTGCTTCCCTTCAATCGATCGAGCTTTTCTTAAAACTTGTCGCAGAACCAAAGAAAAATGAGATGTAACACAGTTTTTAAGGTTATCTGTGGTGCTGTGAATGAGCTTGTCTAGAAGGGTATCCTATAACGAAGCAAACAATTCTCTAATTTATTTAACTCATGGAAAGCTGAATTGTAGTACAGAAGATCAGATGGAAGTCATAAAGAATTTTAATTTCCAGTATTTTCTTTCTCACTTCAGAAACATACTACACACACATGGCTAACAGAATTACTAACTTCGTTTGAATTACATATCCCCCAAAATGTTTATAAAAAACACACTGAACGAAATTTAGAAATTTCGGCACCAATCTGACTTTGAAGAAAGGCGCTTCCAATGTTTCCGAAATTGTTTAATGCAGCTAATTGAGAATTAGATGGGGAAATTCATTGAAATGCATGGTTCAGTCTGTTTAAACGAGATGTATATCCAGTGAATAAATGTTGAGCAGCAATTTCAGATTCCAATTATACCGTCAGTAGCTTCAAATTTAATTTATTTATAAATGTGAACTTCAGCAAATACGACGCTTATTGACACATTGAGGAACATGGCATCCTATATGCAATTTCGAAAAGCTGAAATGAAAAGGGTCTTTGTTGTGTTTTTGTTGTCTTTGTCGCAATTATTTTTAACACCAATAAGTTTGTATTTTGCATTCATCTCATAATTCTATCAGGTCTGTATTTTGAAGGAATTTTTGGTTTTGCACATCTAAATGTGGCAAAAGTATTGCATAAATCGAACCATATCTGTAGAAGAATTTTTCAATGGGTGTTTTTAAAATGTCAATGAATTTTGTTCAAATTTGAGTGATTTTTTAAAATCACATGGAATGTTTGTAAACAATTCACTAAACAATCCAAGGCACTGAATGGAATTTGCTAGCAAAATTTTCATGGACGTTTCTGAAGTTTCTGAGAATTGCTGCCTTGGATAATATTTAGATGTATCTTTCAAAATAGTTCAATGCAGAGAAGCCGTACAATGGGGCGTATTTCTGAGCATAGAAGAAATACTGTTTCCGAAACTTACTGTGAGCACACTGAGAAATGCCATGTCTTGCAACTATGTGACCACGCAGAACACTGGTGGAGAACCGTGAGTGACGGTGGTTTTATAGCCGTGATCTCGACAGGTATCTTGGATTCTGTGAACTCAGCTGAGACGCAATCACGAGGTAGTTAGCATCCTACCATGTACTGCGTCACAAGTTTCCCGAATTTTTTATCACAAGAACAAACCACCGATGCACACGTTTTGTTTATCATTTTAATCACTGTTCCGTAAGTAATTTTTCACGATTTTTTTAAAGGAAAATTTTTCTAGTTAGTGAAAGTTTTTAAAGCTCTCTAAATGTTCTTTTTACGTGCTCCTTTTGTTAACCTTTCATGTCTATTTTCTACTCGAACTGAAATTGCAGAAATCAGAACTAATTTGCTCATTATCCTCTCTCTATTCGCTCGTCCGCTCTTATTTTGATTCACAGACATGTTTTAGGGTTTTTGAGATATAATTCCGTTAAATCAAACTCTATATGCCGAAAAATACAAATGACAACAAAATCTGATTCTCTTCTAACAGCGAATAAGTATTAAATGGACTTTCATTTGTCAATTGCTCAAATGTACCACACGAGAAGTAGTTAAAGTTTTTGAAAGTTCATTATTCATTCAATGAACTGTGATGTACAAAAATCAAACTTCGAATAAACGAAAGAGTAATTATCCTCACAAATATAGGGAGGAGAACCTTGTTTCAATATCTTTTCCTGTGAAAATCCTCATAATAGTTTTTTTTTAAGCAATTGTTGACAAGCTATGAAGATATCTCCGAAGATATCGCAATTTTCAACCTCCGAAGATATCGCAATTTTCATCGCAGACAACATCCTATTAGAGCCTAATTTTGCAATACAATCGCCACAGAGCACAAAAACAGTAGCATGAGCAGTTATTTGGACGAAAATAGTTCACGCTGATTTGTGGAGGGCAAGTCTACTGCAGAATTTTTGGGAAAACAAGGGGAAGAAAAAGCACGCCAATGAGAGGCACCTTTCATTCGAGTATGTCAGAGTGGCAATTTTAATTCTGGATCATCTATGAAGAGCACTAACTCAATTGGGTTGGAAGTGCATTTCAAAACGTAGAGGTAAGGAGATGATTGCTTAGATGCACACAGCTGCTTTGAGTATTTAATAGCTGACAAAACAAAAGGATCAAAAAACTTACCTTGTCACTTGCAGTTTATATTTTTATGAATATTTCAGCTGAAACGCACTATTTCACACCTCTATAATACAAGCAGTTTTCACATTTTTCATGCTTCTTACGCAAAATGTATGCATAATGAAAAGGGTCATGTTTCCATAACACAACATTCAAATTCCATAGGAGTGGGAACACCCGAATCTCAGCTTCAATATTTTCCCAGCCGTCATTCTAAATATTTAAGTCATGTTAAACCCATGGGCTGCCATTAGGTGGTAAGGGCTGCGGACGTGTCCAAAGATGATCGCAAAATACCCAGGGTTGGCAATAGATAGCAGATGTACTAGTAGCATGATGAGATTGCATGTTGCAAATATATTACGGTAAGAATCCCTAAGAGTATTTAAGTCTGACCTCACGAGCTGCATCAGCGTTATTGTCGCTTTTAAAATCTCGTAATGAGTCAGATAAACGTTGTGGAGTTGGCGTTTTTCGCATTTTTTCAAGGGTGTTACATTGCAGGCGTTGAATAGAGCAACTTCACGGACTGTGATCGAGAGCAAACGGTCTGAATTTAACGTCTAAGAACAACCGTTGGTTCTAACTTCACTGTTGAATTAACGTTTATTCTCGTCACCTTTCTCTACGTTTGAGTGAATTTTAAGAGCATGCGTCACTCAAGTATTGAAGTAAGATCCTGGACTGTTGAGTGGTGACACCGACGTGAAGGTTAAATTGCAATTGGCGCGTCCGCTGAAGATGCAGCGTGGTGGACCGTATCGATTTCTTCCTCTAAGCACCTTACTCCAGCTGCGACGCTTGCCATGAACACACAACTTTCCTCTAGTACATACTTCCCATTGAGTTCAATTTTGGAATGCTGCGTCAGTGAGTTTGCAAAATTTGGTCTTTCGATGAAAGTTTGTCTTGTTTTCAGGAAAAGATGAGCGTAAGATACATTAATGTTTTTGTTTTAAGTTTTGCAGTGGTTTTGATATTAAATAATACTTGTGCCTAGGTATGCCCGCCTAAATTGAACAAAATAACGAGATGGTTTTACAAGAATGGGGGAAATGAAAATATTCATTTTGAATAGAATTTTCTATGAAGTACAATCTGATTTAAGCACACAAAGAACAGAGGAGATACAATAAACAGTTCGTAGAACGCCATGTTTTACACAAGTTGAACCTCTTTCGGGGGGAAAATTTGATCCAAACTTTCTCCGAGGGACTTAAAACAGGAAATTGTACTGTACATGCTTGCAGCAACCCCTGGAAGGATGCATAACGGAATCCATTACATTTATCGCTGAAGAGAACAAAATTTTGTTCGGCGTCTATCGTTAGAGTTAACGGTACTCAACGCTTAAGCGCCTCAATATTCCACATGTTTAGCTCCGAAATTTTTTATTGCAAATTTAACCTATAATCGCCATGATTTTTCCCCTAATATCACTGTTATCACAACCACCGTTATTACACTGACACTAACATCAGGTTGCCACTGACATCTAAATAATGAAAGAACTGCTACTCGGCAGTGAAATTTAAGAAATACATTATGGTACAAACCTGAAATAAATAAAACATGTTTGGTGAGTTTTGAAAGAGTATCATACGAACCTCGATGATCATGGTGGTTTAAGGATTAAGAGACAAAGGCCGCCACTAAAAAGCATTGTGTGGAATAGATTGTGGAACTAAATTGCTTTTCAGATAACAAAAAAGATTAAGTTATGCATGTTTGTCAAGATGGTCGTACATTCTTACCTGACAATAATTGAAAAATAATCATACTCTGATGCCGTAAATCTCTGTTACATTTTTTCTTGCATTCATATCGGTGGACAACGATACAAAGATTAAAAATGACGTTGGAAAAAGAATTCTTACTGCTCTAATAAGAGATTCAATCTTTCATTGAAACAGGACCAACATTCTAACGCGGATGAGGAAGTCATTTCAGCAGTCGCAGGAAGTACTATGAAGTACAAATGGAGTGAAGTTGGGTCGGAACTCGTTACTTTCATCCGCGGTTTCCCGGGCCGACTTTCCCATGTGCGTTCAGAAAAAAGGAGTACGTGTAGGGTCGGACACCACCAGCCTGGCGACACCTTGCATTGTTCTGAGCGCGTGTACCTGCCTTGGTCTAGGTCAGATGCCTGGAGAGGAGGACGGTGGCTTGTGTGAACTTTGCTAAGTTGGTTTTATATCGAGCATTCCGGGCCTTCTCACAATGACTTCACTTAGCCGCGCCGCTGAACAGCACAGCGCACGTGTCGCCCGCAACCGCTGTCCATGACATTTCTTCTCTCACGCCGCGGCTCAGTTGCCACTCGGAACAAATTCTTCAGTTCAATACAATCGTAACATAACTCAAATCTATAATTAAAGAATTACGTGCCTTCTTTCTATCATAGTTTCATTAAATCTTTTGAACTTTATATTTGAATTATAGCAACACACCATCAAACGATTGTAGGAACTGCCCTAATTCGTGTCAAGGTTTACGCGGAACTGCAGAATTTGTGGCAACATCCAATGGGAGGTGAGACCAGAAATTCCAAAAATAATGTGCGTGAAAGGAGATTTAGATGAATTTAAATCCGAGACATTAGAGTGAATTTAAAAAGTATTTTCTTGAAGAGACTAATACAGTTACTATACAAGAATTGTTATTTATTTGAATTTCAATGCTGTGTAATTACACAATACGCAGTTGTAATTATTGCGCAATCACATTATTTCGAAGTGCGGTGCACCTGAATCTTTTAGTTAGTCAGTGAATTCCTAATCTGACTTAATTTAATGATGCAGAACTCAAAGTGATTGCTCTATTATTTACCGAGCTGCTTAAAATTTATGTAAATAAATACACACAGTAAAATGAAAGTCAAAAGTGGAAGGAAATATAGCATGCACTTGAAGAGATTTAGATGCATATAAATTTCAAGTTCTGTTGAGAGTTTCGGAAGCAAATTTACATTTTCCGTCGATAATAAAAAAGTTCATCACAGGCGTACTAATGTACGGCAGATATTTAGTCCAGCAATTAATGAAATTTTTACTCGCACTTTTCATAACTTTTGCTGTATTTAATCTATGGGGTCACATGCCAATCGATGTTGGCTAACTGATGGCCGTGCTGACCTTGACTGTCTTCATTTGGTTGGCAACCTCCTGAGGTCAAGGCGGCGGCCTAGGGCCAAGAAAAGGTCAAAACTGGCCCTCTGGAATATATTTTTTTCACGGGTGTAAATTTTCAGCATTGTTTGAATTGAATGGAGATTTTAAGATTTAATTGTTTGTTTCTCCTTGATTCCGCAGTGAGAGACGACAGCGTTTAGGAGAATTGTACCGTGACAATAAATAGACTCTATGAGTCTCGAGTGCTAGAAAAATAAGATGAAAAATTAACAAAGTTGTCGCAATTAAGAGACAATGAAAAAAATTCACGCAAAGTAATAAATTCACGCTCATACGTTCATGACGAGGTCCAAACGACTGTGTTAAGATCTCGTGTTATTTTTTCGTAAAACTGTCAATGGCACCGTTTATTTTTACTGCAAATGAGCTTAAATCTGAAGGATGATGATGAACTATGTATCCAGAATTATAATGTTAAATCAAATAAAAAATTTAAGCTTATTTTCGATACGTCTTCTTGCGACAAAAATATTCTGTTAATATATCGAATTTGTTTAGGAATAAAGCTAGGCCACTTGAATCATAACCTTCATATTTTTTTGATTGCAGTCTATTATCATGCACTTTAGTTTTTAAGCTAAAATTCATGAAACAGAAATAACGTCATGCAGTATATAAATGCAATACACAGTTATAACTGCCATGTCTTCGTCAGTCCAGGCATGAAGATGCTTTACATTGCACATATGCCTGTATTTTATTGTCGATTTAAATTTTTATACTGATGGTTCAGGTTCTTCTTGATCCACGACAATGATGGGAGATTCTGAAGAGCGACTCAGAGCTTCAGAAGCATCGTCGGGCGCTATAACACCTCCATTTGTCTGTACACAATGTGGGTGGAAATGATCGCCTACTCTGACGGTATTGCTGCTAGTGGTGCGAATGTGAGACTTCTGGGGAAGGACCGCAGCAAGATTAATACGTGGATCTGATGAGCATGTGCTGGGAGCCAAAGTACTTGACGCCAAATCAAGATGCCGATGGTTGTGTATTTGTATGAGAGGACTAGTGAAGGGCCAATCAAATGATGGTTGAGAATGAAGGTTGTCGAATGTGGGTCTGACCGCTGCACTTAGTGGTTGTCGGAGGGACGCGGCGGCATTCATCGAGAGAGGTAAAACTACAGGGCACTGAGGAGGGCAACCAACACTCGGGCTGATACACGTCACACAAAATGGCGCCAACCGCATTCGTTGGGGGATTCTCTGGGAAAGCAGTATATCACCCCTATAACTTTGAACGTTCAAAGGTTTTGACATTGACGGATTTTGAAAAGTGTTAACGTTCTTTAAATTATCAGAGCTGCTTTCAGAGCTTTGATTGGCTTCTCTAGAAGATTTGAGCTGTTCATGAAAGATTTGAGCTCCTTCTTGTGTAGACGGCGATGCAGCTTGAAAATACTTGAACTCAGTCGATACCGGCTTTCTAGCATCACTTCCTCCATCTGAATTGTTGACTTTCAATTCTGTATTCGCACCGACTGGAATGGAATTTTCTGTACTGTCGGCAGTCTTCACGAAAGAATTCCATTGGGTGGATGAAGCAGAGACTGGCTGGCCGTGAATATTGTGGGTTACAGCGGCATACTGTGGCGGCAAGTCGGTCCTCTGCAGGCAACTATCTGTGTGTTTCGCGGTTGAAGAATTTGGAGGGAGACTAATTTGAGGGTGAGAATAAGGATTGAGGTAAGAGACTGGAGGCAAGCCGTTGAGGGAAAGGGATGAGGGCATGAGAGGGTAGATGGCGGTGGGGCACAGCGGCACTCCGGAGCCCACGGCTGAGGGCGGGGGCTGGAGGAAGGGTGTCAGAACCGACGAGTCCCAGTAGGGCCAACTGAGCGCCATCCTTTGCCGCTTGTCTTTCATGCGGCGGTTCTGGAACCAAACCTGCAACACATCAGAAACTCCCACTCACAATGATGATCAAAAAGAAGTTAATTCATTTTCGTTCGGTGAAGTGAGAACGACATAGAATTAAAAACATTAGGGTAGGCAAGAATATCTTTTCGCTGTAGTCATACCGTCCATGCATTAGCATCTGGCTAACCTTGCAAGGTCCTCAGATGCTTAGGGATTAAATTTGGTAAGTTCCTGGCGACCCTGAAGGATTGCAGGATGCTGGGAGCTCAAATTATATTTGAAAAGCTCAGATCAAACTCGAGGATTTTGGCCAGAAAAAAAACGCACGTTGCGATGCCAAGTGGACAGAAGAACTTACGCATCGAACTGAAATGCTGCAAAGAAATCTGATTCCTGGTATGTAAACTCGCAGTTCAAGAGCAAAGAGGTAAAACTGCGGTGAGAGTTCCAAGAAAACTGAAATACATAATTCAGAAAATTACGCGACGAAAATCAATGTAGTGAATACAAACAATAAATTCCAAGTTAAATGTTAGTTCCTGACGGCTGTTCTAAAAACTATAATGAAGAGAATAAAAAAATTTTCTCCAGTAGATTTTACCACATTCGATATTTTTGTAATTTCAGTCAAAGTTTAAGTTCATTTATTAAAAAAGAAACAATTTAAAGTCTCCTGAGGCAGTTTTAAACCACATTTTTACGCACCACGGCTTCGTGACAGACCCATTTCCGGAGGCTCGAACTTTTCCCACCTACACACCACTTCCTGGTCTCAAGTTAGGAGTGAAATGATCAACAACTGAGGCGATATTTGGATCATAACTTGAAGGAAGTCCTCTGTGCCATTACGAGTGAGGGTGTGTGGGTCGGTTGATCGTCAACGTTTGGTAAAGTATCGAAATTAAATGAAATAACAAGAAACTGAATTGATTTACGCTGGAATCACCATTTTCACCGCATAAAATACTTCGTTTAACAACTTTGGCAATAAACATAATAGCAAGTATGTTTAGGATTATGAAGCCATCAAAGTTAGCAGCAAACCAGTTGTTCTTTTTGGCAGATTAACATAAACGTGTGAACTATGCGTACTACCGTATAAATAAAAGCGATTTAAATTTTGGTCATTCTACCTGCAGCTGAACTCTTCAATTAAACGAGAAACTGCCCCGTATTATGCTACCTAATCACGCACACTTTTCTAGAAGATGAAAATATTTGCTCAATATTTTCCAGGTCTTTTCCAGGTCTCTGCGCTCGACTAACTTAAACTGTGTGGTATGTCCTACCTTCCTCAAACGGGAACAATTCATTTAAAACCATTATGAATAATATTCTATGATGAGTGGTTTCAAAAATGATTTAAAGTCTGTAATTGGGTTCATTGCAAAATTCTGTTTACTACCAATCCAATATCCATGCACGTACTCGCATCATGGAACAGAGACAGCATTTTTTTTTGAAAATCAAGGAGAGGTTAAATAAATTTAAATTTCTTCAAGTAATAGAGTTAGGTAACCTTCCATGAGATGAATAAAATCTGATTTAATTTTTTCAAGAATGAATTTTCATCGAAGACATGCGACCACATGAAACGGGGTTTCTTTTTTCATTTCTATATGAGGATAGATCTGTCCGCGAGTATTGAGTTAAAGTTAATTCAGGCTTAAAGTCATCTTCAAAGTCAAAGGTAATGTATAATCAAAGTCACAATATTTATGAACTTTTCATACATTTCAAATGAGAGCAATGCATTATGTTACACCAATTTCAGGGTTAGATTAAGTATTGAAGTTAATCTGATGTTTGTGTGCAAACAACGAACCCTTCATTGCTTATAACTCCCACTTTTACTCAGCTCTAGAGAGTTATCATTGAGAAGTGCTGAGATAATTAAACGGAGTAATATCATCGATGTACCGTAAAATGCAGAAGAACTTTTATTCCTCGAAAAATTTTTCCTCTTAGGAACAAAATTTTACTCGTACCTGAACAGAACAGAGAATTAACCACATGTGCCAATTTATCAATCCACTCATTTACAAACTTAATTAATCATCTAATCTGATTTTCATCGAAAACTAAAACTTTTACCTACTTATAGCTTCAGTTCTCTGATTAATGAATTAACAAGAAAAATTTAGAGAGTACAGCAGGCATATGCATTTCTTTAAATATATTCGAGAAGTACTTCGCTCATTGTGCATGATAATTTCCATGCTTCGCCTTTACTCAAAACTTTCTTACTTCGTATTACCATCATTTTTCGTACATTCCAAGTATCATTTATCACCTTTATTACAACCTTTATTGCGTTATTATTGGCGATGAAACCATTTTTCCTATTTCCAACTATGCATGCTAAAAAATTGAACTGCTACCAGGCAGATCTACTATACAGAGTAAAACGGGCACTATAATTGTGTATTATTCAGCCACGGCTCCTGAGTATCAGGCTGATGAATGGTATTAATCATACCTTAGTGATCTTCAAGTGTTATTACACCTACATGTTGGCAAATTGTATGTTACATCACGGCTTTTAAAACTGTATAAAAATTGCTGATTATATTGATCGTCTTGAGTGGACCTCACACAAAAGATTTCTAATTTTAATTAAATTTAAACATTATTAGAAAGCAAAACAGGATTAACTGGTTTTGAACAGCAGTTTATGCTTAATTGAAAACTTTTGGATAGTCAAACATGAACTTCCGAAAGGCGCTAAAACTGTGAGTGCAAAATCTCATCACGGTCCACGAATGGCCAGCAGAAGCCTTCATGATGGTCGGTGAACGGCCAATCCAGACCTTCATGAAGCAAAGAACGGCCAGTCCAGATCTTCATGAAGTCAAAGAACGGTCAGTCCTGACCTTCATACAGCCGAAAACCGGACAGTCCAGACCTTCATGATGGTCCAAAAACGGCCAGTCCAGACCTTCGTTACAGTCCAATGAAGGCAAGCCTAAACCCTCATGCTGGTCAAAGAATGAAACAGTTCAGACCTTCATGATGGTTCGAAAACGGTCAGTCAAAACCTTCATGATGGACCAAAAACGGCCAGTCCAAACCTTTATGATGGTCGAAGGACGGCCAGTCCAAACCATTATGATCCAAACCTTTATGATGGAAAAAGTTGATCCCCCAGATCTTGAGCTAAGGCCAATCCTGATGAATAATCAACACAACTCATCATGGTGTACTCCAAGTAACGAAGCATACTTAATTTAAGAGCGGGGTGAGCTCAGCACAGACCTTGATGGTGGCCTCAGGCAGGCCGAGCACCGAAGCGAGGTGCCCCCGACGGGGCCGAGACACGTAGTTCTCTCGCTGAAATTCGGACTCCAGTCGCCCCACTTGCTCCCGTGTGAACGCTGTCCGATACCTGCACAGTCATGGACAGCCCTCTTATCTATTTGTGTACAATTCACGTTCATTTCTTACGAATGTGTTCATCCAAAATACGCTGAACTCATTGCTTTTATCATGATTTAGATTCTGCTGCAATTAACATTATTTATTATGCAGTAAGTATTTCTGCAAACTTCGACTGGAATCATCATGATCAAGAAGGAACAAGTATTTCTGTTCATTTGATTTTGCTTCTGCAATTACAGGCTATGATTAATTGCTGGTTCAGCTGAGCAAAGCTGCTAGGCTTGATAGATGGTAAGAAAGTGATATATTTTCTCAGAAAAGAAAAATAATCTACTTTCTCGTTGGGCATATTTTCAAGACAATTTCAATGTAATGTGATTATGAGTACATTTAGATCGGACTTCATTATTGTCCTGAGGTCTTTCGCGAGTAATATCTCTTCAAGCATGTGAGCTTAATTTTTATTGAAATAAAAACAAATAGCTTGATTGAAGCCAGCTTGCAGGTTTACTAGAAAATAAGAGTTCTAAAAAAGTGGTTTCCTTATATGTATGATTACAAATGCAAACTTTTGTTAACAGTCTCGGACGCTAGGATATTTCAAAAAACGGAAGTAAACAACTAAAATCATGGATATTTATTTACCACTTACTTTCCAGAATGGTGCCTATTGCTCCTATTGCTTTGGAGGTTGAAACAATGGGGCCGTTAAAAACAAAAACCCTACTCGTCTTGGAAATTTATGCATTATGAAGCATGAATGCATTAACTGAGATTAAATTAACTGAGAGCTAAAGAAAGATTCATTCATAAATAACTTCTGTTCTTTGGGAGCAAAGCTTAACGCTGTCAGTGTTTTAACGTGGTCCAAAAATTGCTTGTCTCAAGCGCGCTTTCATCGGCCATTTTTGAATCGGCGGTGGTTACCCATAAGTGTCCGATGTGTACTTCATATTCTAAATAAAAAATATGACTGAAAATCCTTGTTGCGTCCATCTCGAGGCCATTGCGGAATTCTCCATCTTAACCTTGAAAACCGCAATGAAGACTGGATGCAAACACACCAACTGCACCGCGGGCATGGAAATTTGTGTAAATATACTAGCGTTGCACTCGCCATCGGGAGAAATGATGGGCGTTTTTCTATAACGCAAGACCGCAGTCATGAAAATTTGAATTTAAATCTAAATTTGATTTCATCAAACCAAATATATTTCATTAACGAGAAATTCGAAAGTAAAAACGCTGGATCCACTTTGAAAAGAAATTGTTTTTTGTTGGCCTTCTTATATAATCGCTTCAGCAATTGGTTTTTAACATATATGGTTGTATTTTTCTTGTGAATACAAGATTATCCTGTTGTAGAGTTGTTCTAGCTGCATTTCCTCTTTCCCTTATAAAATGACAAAAACAGAATAGAGGAAGTGCTGTTTCAACGACTGATGAAAATTCTCAACAATTATCGTACAGTAAATTGCCTACATCCGAGTCTAAATTTTTCGCCGCGGCATCCATGATTTTAGCCGTCCAAGTTTAACGTTTGCAGAGGGCGGCTAAAATTATAGATGCAACTTCGAAAAAGTATGACTGGGGTATGTAATTCGTGCTTATGAAATATTCTCGATTTTCCTCATTTTTTGTCATGCAACGAGCATTCCTAAATTGTGATAAAATTCAAGAAATCTTGTCATTCCCAACTAAAACCTTTGCTTCACATAGCTTTTGAATTTTATTCTCAAGCGTACTGTAGGCTTAAATAAGTAAGAATATATAGCCAAGTAGATATTTTGAACTTGAAAAATTTGTCTGTAAGAGATCCTAAACGACAGTGATTTGACACATTATCTGATATAAGCGATAGATTTTGAATGTTTTGATTTTCGCAAGGTGTGATATGTTCTCAAAACCATTGCATTTTTTTCTGATGATTTGAAAGCGCCTCGTTTGACGTAAATGAACACAACTGCTGAGACCGGCATGGCAGCTCTGGAATGTAGGTTTGCGCCATTGTGTTACAAGTGACACAATTTCAATTGAAAAGGACATAATGTTTATTGAGAAAGAAATTCAACTGAGAATAACGTTAATAAGTTGTTTGTAATTTTTTCTAACTTTTTATGAACTTCTGTACACATGAAATTCAATTTTCGTAAAATCAGATTTCGCTTTTTTTGAAATTTCCTTTTAGGTATAACTAAGTTTCTTGTAAATGAAATTGAATTTCAATATTTTGGGTTGTTTGTTGCGATGTAATTAACAGTCAAGTTTTTTATTAACAAATAGTGATTGACAAATTTATAAGCAATATAGCATATTTTTGCTTCTATGGTTCGAAATACTGATCTATTTCGACATATGTGGAGAGCTTTATTTGAATACTTTTATAAACGAAAGGAAGAACTCCACTTGCTGTCCCTGCATACGCAAAAGAACAAAAGATTCGATAATGACTATGATGAAATATTCATGAACGGTGTTTAATATCCCAGATTCACGATTCATTAAAAAAACAGGAGGTACGTAAATTCATTGTTGGCACGGAACATAATATATGTAGATATTGTACGCGTTGAATTGGGCTGTCGAAAAGAAAATTTCTCATTCATTGAAAGTAGTACAAGAGCGAGACGGAAGCTTGCCTCTCACGCGACTAAATAGGGTATAAGGAGGCTTGAGAGGCTTTTTTGAAACGTTCACACTGAATTTTTCCTCTTGCAACAAATAGGAGTTGGATTGCTACGACTAATGAACACACATAGAAAAATGCGCTAATCCCGCGTTTGACAGACAAACATACAGGATGTCATGCATGCCTCTACAGGGTCAAAACGTAGGAAGAAAAAATAGAAGAAAGGGAACGAGGGAAGAATATTTAATTCTTGCCAAACTACTTGACCTCACTTTTGTTCCCGAAAATTTATATTTTTATCGAACTTACTATCAATTGAAAATGTGCAATTATCCAAAAAAGTTTACCTGAATAATCTTTCACAAAAACTGAAATAATCTGCAATACAACTTAATGTAAATAAGTTATAAAATATTGCGAGGCAATGCTTCACTTTAAACTTAAATTCTTATTGGCTCCTTCTTCATCAACAACTGCGGCCAACATCTTTAGGTGCGCCTTTTGCCTTTCAGTCGCTGCTCAACTGCGTGTGCGTGATGTTTAGCAACAACAAAACTGACACCTTCTCTTTCCAGATAAACTCGGAGAGCACTGAAGAAATCGTACCACAAATCAGCTTTTCTGTTATTACTGCCGTAATCAATGATTCCTGTTTGAATGAACTGAAGTTTTGAAACAGCAGAAATCTCAGCTATTTTTATTTGAATGTTTTTCTTGGAGTTCGGTACCGCATCACCATTCCCACTAGGGTTTGCAATCCCGGGACAAAATAAAAATTCCGGAATCCCGGGATTCAGGAAGACAATACTGGGAATTCCCGGGATACCGGGATTTCTCTATATTTTACATTTATGCTATTGTAGTTTGTTGCCCATGTCCATTGCAGTATTTGGCGATTTAGGGAGCGAAAAACCTTTATCTGAGAAGGATTCTCTAATGAATTCACTCTTTGTAACTGTATTTACTGACACGCCATCGACTGCTACAAGCTTGGTCCCTTGTTCTTCCGGAGTACTTTGGTGCACGTTTACGAAACTTGTCATTTTTGTTCGTTTAGGTTTAGTCATTTCACTACTGCTCTCCCTTGCATGAGGGCGCTTTGTTCCAATACGAATTATTTTTTCTCAGCTACTAGTTGACGCAACTGGGTCTACAGTTTCAGGCTTCACATATATGTTGTATTCACTCTTTAGGTGACGTAATAAACCACTGGTAGACGAGCCTTTGCAACGTAAACTCTTGCCGCACTTTATACACTTCGCACTTTCTCCAGTAACATCTTTAACATTGTATCGCCAAACAAAAGCTTTATAGTTTCTACAACATCGGCCGTTGCCATCGTATCTATTACAGCCTATTCTTTATTACCTGCAAAATCATACTACAAAATATATTCTGATGAAATAGTTAAACTACATTAAGAGATAGTGTAGACTACACAGTGTACATATATATATGTAAATTGCAATAATATATAACTCTAAAATCCAATCTTGAGCTCTCTTAGTGATTAATCATAATAATAAACTGCGTGATTTTAAGATATTTTCTCACTAATATTTTGAAATATGTATACTCTTCAGAATATCGGGAATTCCAGGGAAACAGCATGACGTTAAATTATTTTCTCACTAATATCTTGAAATATGGATGCAATTTAAAATCCCGGAAATTCCGGGGAAACAGCATAAATTTAGGTTATTTTCTCACTAATATCTTGAAATATGTACGCTATTTAGAACCCCGGGAATTCCCTGGAAAAAAGGAATTCCCGGACCGAGAAATTTCAGCCCCAAATCATCCAGGATCCCGGGATCTTGGGATGTAAACCCTAGCCCCCATACGCTCGACATCACTCAGTACGAGCTATGGCCCATGATCGCATAATGCAATAGTTGACAACTTCTACCGTGTTATCCTGTTATTGTACGGGTAGTTGCATACCGGCGAGAGGCAGCGGAGTCTTGGGAGGAGTCCGGTGGAGTCGGAGGAGCGAGTCCGCCACCGCTTGAGTCCACCATCTTGCCAGCGGCACCTGCACAGAGCCCAGCGTCTGGTGTCGGATTTTCGAACATCTCATGTCGTCGCACAATTCTCAGCTAGCAGCGTGAGTTCCCCAAAGCAGACTTAGCTGCACTTAGAGTTACGATACAGCGTAGCCAAGTTCACTAAGAAGAACTTTCGCGGCGAGCTGTGCCGTATATACGGTGCAGCGCGTAGCTTACGTATAGCTGCACCGGTAAAGTAAATTGTTTGAAAATCTGGCCCTAGACTGTCACAGTCCAACATTTAGGTCACCTGTTATGGACAGTGACGTATTGTATTGTTTTGCTGAAATTGAAATGCCCTTTAGCTGTTTCATGCACACGTACACAGGGCATGATAAATCATTCATCGTAATGGGGAACTATTCAGTTTCTATGTCAGTTTGACAAAGGAATTTTTTCCTTTTTAACGTGTGTCATTTTTCACTACAGAAACCGCAATCGGAAGCTATTTTAACTGACGAGGTGACTACATTTGCTGGAATTTTAAGAATATTCTATTTACCAAGGCTGCTTGGCATACATGTTCAGAATACATTGTACATTTTTTCCTGAACTAAAAATATACATATGCTCTTACAACACACGCCACCAAATCCTGCTGTTACATCTTCACAAAATGGGTTTCATGTTCAGGGTCGTATGAACTCCTGATAACTGTGCTGACGCTCCCTAAACGCTTTTAAAAGTGCATTGAAAATATACCATCAACATTTTAAGCAGTTGTGCACGTAAGTGCATCGTTTTTACACCTCTACTTCATTTCAGCAGAGCTGTCAGAGCTGCGTATTTAAGAGAAAATATAATACATTTCGTTTATTTTATTAATTAAGTATAATTTGCTTAATTTCTAATTATTTCAATTATCGGACCGCTAACCGCTCAAAAATGATCATGTGCATTGTCTCTAGTGTACGAAGTGGGCGTCAATACGGAGGTCGAAAAATTGAGGACAAATGCATGATGATGAATAATTGTGAGGTCTGATGCGTCTGCGGCTGCTGGTGCCAAGCGATCGGAGAGAATCGCTCAGGAATACATAAGATCAAGCTAAAAGAAAGGGATTTGGTTCACAGTAGATTACGAATTTTGTCGACTAAAATGTAAACGACGTTACGAAATTAAAGTAAGAGAGGACTGAAAGTGCATGAGAAACTTGAGTAGAGTTCAAAATAGTTAGCATATTTCTTGCAATGCTTAACATACACAGTGCATATGCTTAACATACACAGTGCATATGCTTAACATACACAGTGCATATGCTTAACATACACAGTGCATATGCTTAGCATACACAGTGCATATGCTTAACATACACAGTGCATATGCTTAACATACACAGTGCATATGCTTAACATACACAGGCATATGCTTAACATGTTTATTGCAATGCTTAACATGTTATAATATTTGATTTGATTAACAAAAGTATTTTTCAGTCACACACCCTCAACGAGGCTAGTTGAAAGAAGAAATGTTTTTTCTTTGAAAAGAAGCCTGAATGATGCTATGAGGGACTATTTGAGAGTTATCTATCAAATGTTTTCCTAATCCTAAAACTCCGAATTATTTGACTGGGGGGCCTCTTTGTTTCCATTTATGTGATGTATGTACTTATGAGGCATATAGGGTATGACTCCTCATGTTTTACTAGGAAACAAAAAACAAAATTTGAACAAAATTTGGCCCGTGCTTTCAGTAATGGAGTAGACAAATTTTTATTTGATGTAAAGTAATCAATCGATGTACTTCTAAAAATCGGCTTTTGTTTGATGCAATCTGGATAAATGGCCAGTCACTTAAAATATGCAGAAACACTCCAGAAATAGAGATTAAATATTATGTCAAAATGCGTCTAAAGCATCAACGAAGTTATCGAGTATCGTTCCAAAATACAAAGAATATTTTCAAATTGACACAAAAATTTCCTTGCTGATTAGATACGTTTTGATGTAATATTTGGTTTTATTTACGAAATATTTTGTAATTTAAACTGTCACTTAAATTTTATGCCGGATTGCGTCAGCCGAAAATTTATTTACGCGCATCAAAATGTTGTTTTATTGGAGCTATGAATTTGTTTATCAATCTAATTTACCCGATCGATGTTAGTCTTCAATTTTTTTTGTATTGTCTTTTCATCATTTGTTAATCGATTTAAGAGCTCTTTTCGGACTAAATAAGTTTTTTAGAAATATTGTTTTCCTATCACAATTGCTCAATGAAATTAATAAATTTGTTCCTCACCTGTTGAAGTACGAAGAAAATTTTAGGGTTTCTCTTATATGAAAATTTTATCCTCGTGTAAGATCATTGTCGTAATTTTTAGCAGAACTTTTCTTTCACTCGAGGGTGTACATGCATCATACTTGACATGCATTCCTAATGATATTTGTCGTCGGAATGCATATGCCTCTTTTTCTGCAAACGCATGAATTTCAGACGCGGTTCACTGATACGTCGGGCCAAATACTTTTAAACTGGTGCACTATTAGCCCGTGTGTGCATTATTTTTGATACGCTCTTAAATTGACAAGAGGAACGTTTCTATTCACCTGTATTCCAGTACACGACAAGCTGGATTCACTGACTTCCGAAATTTGAGTGGCAGTATTTCTGTTTCCTGTTGCTCTGTAAGCCCGGGATGTTGAAGGGCACAGCACTGCGCCGGCACTGCACTGATCTCGTGCACTGCACCAGAGATCTGTGCGGAGTGCACCCGATGATCACCTTGGAGCATTGTTGATTGGTTAACATGCATCAAAGTTCCATTTATTTCCTTCAAGTGTGAATACAAGATAACACCCTGATTCCATTGTCACTTCCCAGCCAATCAGAAACTAGCATTTTGAAACAAGATTTCTGCGTCCAATGAGCATTGAAATTCGTTGCCGGAACGAAAGAGAGGTCGAATTTGATTGGCTTCCCCTCGACTTTGCATCCAATGAGACGCCCAGCTTATTGATCTCCCCGTTAAGGCGGACCAATGAGAGGCTTCGTTGTTTTCCAGGCTCCTCCTGCTATTCAATTTTCCACCAACATTGGTTGGATCACTAAGCTGTTCAATTTAGAGGGTAATCTGTACAAATGAACCATGATTACCCTCGTACCTAACCAAGGCAACAAAGGGTATGCTGTGGACCATTTCAAGCCTTATATCCTCCCTTCGGAAGGCATAGTTTTATTTGCATTGGAAATCTCCTCGCGAGATCATCTTTGGAATACAATTCTTTTCTCGAAAAAAGTTGCTCACTCTCCTAGCACATGATTCCTGGCTTCCTCTTTAATTACTCACAGCAAAAACACCGTTGTTTCTGCTTCGAAAACTCCGATAATTTGTCGAAAAGTTTTTAACTTGGAAGTTTCGCTGAATACGGAATCAGAAAAACAACAGCCGTTCCTGAGAATTGAGAAGGTGTGGAAACTTTCGTAGGAGAAATCCGATGAATTTTTTTTCTAAAAAAATCATTTACAATTCTAATTCTAGTTTCATTTGTAAGAAACAGCTTCAGACAGTTTGAGATCAGCGACCGTATATTAAACCCTTTCGTGAGTGTATAATCAATGCCGTGGTGAGGTTTTAAACTTTCTAATTGCTCTGTTCAAACAACAGGAAGCTCACGTAACAGAAGCAATGAAACCATCGACTGTCTCAGCAGTTGCCAACTTCCTCTTGGCTTCATTTAAAAATTTTAAGGTATGAGTTCACTAATAAAATAAAAAAGAAGGTTTCGGATTGAATCATAAGCAGATGAGTACTTGCCATCCCCTCCAGAGTGGGTTGACGGAGCTCAGGACACGCTCGATGCTGCAATGATTACACAGAGACAATCGCTTCTGCGCCATTAAGTAGCAATTGAATTAGAGCGCCAGAAGTTGCGATGCTGCGTGTGGGCCTCTCTTCAATCCTCAGCTCAATCAGCAGCCCCGGGCGCTAAGTGCCAGTAACGGGACTGTAACCCAATACTCGGGTGGTAATGGTTGCGACCTGGGCCCGGCCCAGCCCTCTGGGACCTGGTGGCTCTTGCTGGGTGCTGCGCTAAAGGAGCATATGCTTCTTTTTGAGGGACGAGGTGCTGGATTGCGAGGGCTGTGCGTGAGGTGAGTTGGGGGGAGGGAAATGCGGAAGAAAGAGGTTTCGTGCAAAGGTTACGCGCGATGTAACCATGCACCGTAGTTGTTCCTGCGGTATGGTACTAGTAAATGGTTCTGGACGTGTTTATTAGAGTATGTTAATTCATTGCGACCAATGGCTCGTAGCGTAAATTCTTCTGAGCTGACTTAGTCAAGTGACTCGTAAGATTCAAAGGGTTTTGATTCAATACCTCGCAGCGTAGCTAAGTTAGCTTAGAAGAACTAACACTTCAAACTGCTCACTATGATTACCGTCAATTTTTTTGATAATCCGATCCCGGTTCGTTTATTCACCAAACAAACAGAAAGATCCGCTATGATTTCCCGCTTGGCGAATAAAATTTCCATGGGCGTACGAGTGCATGCCTTGATACATCGCTCACTCATTCTGAGAACTGGAATACTTGTGTTCTAGAAAAAATGTAAAAATGAATCAGCAACACATTCTTTGGCTTTTTTTCGCTAAAATTATTGCAGATGGTATGAGAAAGATTTATATAAGTGCTCTAACTTATAGAAGAGAAGACAATTTTTACAAGCTGCCCCTGTGTTCTTCTGTTAGAACTTTTGAACACGCGTTCGTTGAAGACGTAACATCTGAAGAGTCAAAATATTTAATTTTGATCAGTAGCATCGATACGAACGAAATTTTGTTCACGCGACAGATCTAAGAATGCGAACCACGAGAACAAGACAATAATAATTAGACAACAAAAATGAAAGCCTTATCCCCCGAAGCATCTGCATCCATATCTGGACATGTTTAAATTTGATATTTAAAATACAGATACAGTTGTGTTGTTCCATGACTTATGAATTTCTTTTGGGAACCTCAACGTATAAGGATTATAGATAAAAAAATGGATTAGAATAGAAACAACTATTCATAACTTGAATCAAGCTTATTTTTAGCCCTTTCAAAAATGAGAGTCTTATGAGACGATGTTGTATAAATCGAGCACAGGCTGGACATAAACAAGCAGGTTACGAGGCACACAGGATGTGTTACCACACATCACGCCACTGCTACCGACAACAAGACTATCAAGCAATCGAGAATTTTGGCCAATTTCGATAATTTTTCTAGTAGTAGCATCAAAGCAAACTATATCAAACGAAAAATTACCTCTGACAATAATTTAATTGACAATAACTGCTTTAATAATAACTGAAGATGAACCGCAAAAGTTTTGAAGTTGTGCATTTTGCAATGATGGGTATGTTTGGAAAACAATTCAGAGTACTGCATACAAATTTCTTATTTTTAGCGTTGCTCTCTTGCTCACCAACATCGTAACAAAAGGCTCGTTAAGTGTGTTTGAGCTACCCAAATGGTTTAGATTTAAGGAGACTGATTCAAGTATGGAGGAACTCGCAGAGGGATTTTTCTCTCATGCGACCACTCGTCAGCATGAATTACGGAATCAGGAAACGAAAATTTTGTTCGCAGAAACCATAAAGTGGAGTTATTTTCCATCGTAAGGGAAAGGAAAATATTCATTATTAGGACAAGCTCATTTACCACATTCAGCTGTTACACTAATTGAAGACGTAATTGAAGACGAATAAAATTCAAAGACAAGTTCAGCAGGAAGGAAATGAATGGAAGCGTATTAGCATTGGCGAGATCCTACCCAGGTAGCAAGAAATGATTAGGCTAATATTGCGTTGATAATTATTTATTGACCCGATATTGTAATCTTGGATTACAATAATAGGCTAATAACAGGACAATATCGAAAAAAGATTTACTTATTTATGATATCAGCTTGTTATTGGGACAATGTAGTAAATAGTTTTATTCCTAATATTAAACTAACAGTGTATACGTATACGTATGATATTCAAATAAGTGGAAACTATCTCATAATAATTAAAAATCTCGCATTTTGATAAAATTTGTTAAAATAAAAATTATTATTGCCCAAACATTGGGTTGATATCGTGCGCCAATAATACGGAGTAATTTGTATAAAATGTACCAATTAAGTTAATGAATAGTTATTTCAGTCATTAATGAGTGCAGATATATTTGACACATATCAAGAAATGTGAATACGTTACAATAATATGTAAATTCAGAATTAGTATAATCACAGGTTCACAGTTCTTGTTTTTTCAGTCGTCCAATGAGTTTTGAAAGTCTAGTTTTTCAAAAAAATATGCTAAAATTGTTTGTCATATGTTACTATAGGAATAAATGTCTATATATTGAACAATTACGCATACTTGACGGGATCAAACTGCATGTACAGGTTGCCCGACCACCTTGTAATTTTCTAAGGAACATTTTATAGTGCCTTACCTTAGTTACCCCTCAAACCTCAATTCTAGTCTACTTATGTATGCTCAGTAACTTTGATATACCCCCAATGTGAATTCTTAAGACCCTTACTTTTATATTCTCCTCTGCGTATGACCGATAGTAAGTGGAGGGGAAGTAGAAGTAAGGCCGCCGCTTCACGCCGCTAACGGAACTCAATGGCGGAAGCAGCTGCATATGGTCTAACAACCTCGGTATCAAGTCGATAGTGACAATCAATAGCTGATATTGGAGAAGTGAATATATCATTATCGGGGCAATATTGTTTTACCAATATCAACCTTATATCAAGAATTGAGTATCAATCCAATGATATTGTAGGGAACACCTCATTATCTAATCAATATTGACGCAATAATTAGTTGAAATTGGGTTGATGATAATATTGTTATTGGGCCAATATTTTTTTCCAATATCAACCGAATTTTCCAAAATAAGGTATTTCCCCAATGTTCATTTTGAATATCCAGTCAATATTGAGACTGTATATTGGCTCAATATTAGGTCAATAAATTTTGCTACCTGGGTAAGGAGAAAGACTGGGTGTCCGCTAGAAAATAAACCGAAATTCACCTGAAGTTTTAAACTAAGTAATTATTAAATTATCATTGCATAGAAAAATTAGCAAGAAGGCTGAAATACGTTCATTAAAGAAAGCAAGATCTAAATCTATTTTGATCCCTATTTTAATTTCGCAATATCCACCACGGAATTCGATACAGTCATCAATACGAATAACAAAATTTTTTTGTAACATTTCGCAAAGTAATATCGATGAACGTAATGACTTCTCGAACCACATTTTTAAATTGATGATGTTAGACTGTGCAGTGCAAAATACACTTTCTTCTATAAACTCAATAGGTCTTAAGGAGACAAAACATGTGAGCAACCTTGGTGGCAGAGGAAAAATTTGTCTTGGGCGCTATTAGCCATTGAGGATATCGGACCTTCCACCAGTCCATGATTTTGGGTGTTGTGTGGGATGTAGCGCTGTCTTGTTGAAACCATTCATCACATAAGGTGCTCCCGAACAAAATTCTTGAAACCATTTCCCGATAAGTAGCACAGTCATTATATTGTTGCTTCGCTGTTTTTTATATGATTTCGTCATATCCAGCGTCCAGAAATTTTGTGCTATGGATTACATTGAATGTTGCGACTGGCCCTCGTATTCAATTCGAATCTCCAAGAAGAACTGCGTCGATCATCATATTTGGAGAGATATTCCATCGCGAGTTATCTA
>JACJUY010002256.1:94283-112422 GCA_014220935.1 Platorchestia sp. MABIK | reverse complement strand
AGGATAAATATCCGATTTATTTTTATTGTCCGCCTAGGCCTTGAGACATGAGGAAAAAGTTGTGAGGGTCCTGCCTTTTTGAACGCATTAATTTTGCTTGTTGGCGGACGTGAGGAGCGTGCTGTGAGCTTCTAGGCTGTACTGTTTAGTAATACTTTCATTTAACGAGGCTAAACCGTTTGTGGTTGAAATTCAGAATTTGAGGTTTGACAGTTCAGCCAGTAAAATTCTATTTCAGTGAGGCTCAACAGTTTCACTAATGAAATTATGGTGTTCACTTGGTGATTTTTCGTTGGAGATCACGATGTTTTTTTATAGCAAAGTTTGGCGCCAAATTTGCTTCAGCCGTCGTCAGGGACAAAATGTAATTTTTAGTCATTTTAGTGGCGCGTTACTAGTATAATGAACATTTTTATTGTGTAGTTATCTTCCGTTAATTTTGAATTGGGTGAGTACACTGCGTCCTTGGCGGAGGCTGAAGCAAAATTTAAGTGACAGCTTGGAGTAGGTAGTTCAAATTTGTTTACCTGCGTCTCACCATAAATTCCTAAGAATTCATTTTAAGTGAGCTCGGCACTTCTAGTGTTTATTCAATTGTTCTAGTATGAAAACTACTTGTTAGAGCAGCGGATGTTCTGAAAACATAAATATCTTGGTGTGGTTTTAATATTATGTACGAATTCTGTTTGTAGCTGAATTTGAATTTCGATTGACAGGTTGTGTTTAGGCTGGAAAATGTTGGATTAGGTACTGTTTTCAAGCTTATTCTCATGCAGCCTGTAATTACGAAGTTTAAATTTAGTCCTTATTTGTTTTACATCCTTTTGAATAGTCTCGTGTGTAATGGTATGAAATTAAACTCGGGCTCGACCATCACATGCACGTGTTGGTCTCGTGAAGCAAAGACTGTTCAAAATAATCGCACTAATTATAACTATGCGACATCCATTTTAAATATACAATACGTATTAATTTTATTAGAATGGTTGGTGAATTAGTTTGATGATTACGCTTAAGTTCTAAATTTATGGGTTTTCAAACAGAAAGACATGAGAAAAATTAAATCGGTCTCTTCAGATCGTAATTGAGATGTTTTACTCATGATGCATATTTGCTCAAAATATCGTCAAATAATTACATGAACACAGCTTCACCTGTTGGTTTCTTTTTGCTTGTAATTATAGATTTGAAACATTTGCGTTGAAGATTACGAAAGGGATAAAATTAGACGTTCAAGTAATGTTTGATTTATCTACTCGTGTTTAATAGATAAATGCAAGAGTTTGATGTTATATTTTTCTGGGTTAACAATATTCAAAGTTTGTAACGGTTCTCAGTTTTTAATGGTACCGCCGTTTTTGAAGTCTGCCGTCGAAACTATTTTCTGTCACAAGCATGGAATCGGTTCGCCTTATGGAAAACTACAGTTGTGAGGGCGACCTTGTATTTTTGAAGATTCTATTAAATGCAGCTCTAAATGTCTATTTATTCACGTGCGTATGCTGTCGTTATATTTAATTTTCGTTTTTGTGGATGTCGAGGACATGCGTGGCTTATGAAACATTTAAAGTAGGAAGCAGCACCTCGAGACATGACAAGTTATAGACATGAGACATGAATTTTACCGACTGCTTATTGTTTTATATAACCAAAAACTCGTCAGGCCAAGACGATTAGATTGGTTTACCTTTTAGCGATGTTTTTTACGGACCTCATTTTTTTTGGTTGGTTTTCAGTGCTCACTATTTTCTTAAACTCGTCTCGTTTCACAAACCAATCATGCTGTTTCTATGTGCTAGATCTGAGGATATCTTGTGCATAGATTTTTTTAAAATTCCATGTTAAATGTTACCGTTTATCAAGATCACGTTTGTTGTGGTCAATCACTTTGAATTTTTTTTTTTCACCTAAGAGAATTGAAGATCTATTCCGGTCTTGAGGTTCGGACGATTAAATGGTAGAGAATTGTAGATGTATTTCAGATCAGTGAAATGCATCGTTTTTTTGTCGTTCTTCAGTTTTCTTAAGTACTAAGCGGGAGCTCTTATATCTAATAGTCTTTTTTGATATAAAATGCGTCGTTGACGAATGTTAGAAAAAAGAATGAGATAGGTTAAAGAAAAATTAGATGAAGTTCTGTTGCCATGAAATTTTTGTCGAGACAGCGTCGTATTTTTTAATGGCCGTTCAGTCATTGCGGTATCACATGCTTTTCTTCATCACTTCGAAAATTCCACCGGGAAGCGATGTACATGATTAAGAATATATTTGATTAAAGGCGAATGCTTTCAGTAGAATAAAGACTATTTAAGAGAAAAAGTACCTGCGAAAACCGTTTCGACACCTGTAAGAGTGCTAACGAGTTTGCTTGCCGTTGCAACCCTACACTCGCCGCTCGCAAGCATGCGGTCGTCCTGAGCATGTCAGCACGTTCCCTTTGCTGAATTTTTCACGAACTTTATTCTCCTCTCTTAAAAATAGTCATTCCCTATTATTTCTGAAACGTGCTCTCGATTTTCAGCAAATTTGGTTCTATATCTACTCTTCAGGGAGTAGTAATGGTAGCGGTAAAATTGTTCATAATTTCTGCATGTGGAGATGACGTTCGAGGCATGTACTGTCTGTTAGTGAAGAGTTGAGTCCCTCCGGATGATAACAAAAGTTTGAAAAGAATTCAAAAGATGTGTTGGCGTTTTATTTAGAAATCAAAGCAAAAAATTTTTACTTTGTTTTTATTTGCGCTTGTTGACGTTAGTCATTAAGCTTTTCTTTCTTGTGTGCAGGATGTTGAAGATGACAAGAAGAAGCACAAGGCGGAGGAGAACGGTGAGGAAGTTGAAGAAGAGGAAGAGTTGGATGCGGATCACTTTGATGAGGAAGAAGAGGATGAAGATTTGAGGGAGTTCGAGGAGAACGTCTGTGATGAAGAGGAAGAAGGAGGTACGTTCGCTTGAATTGTTGTTTGCAATACACTGGATAAAATGTCTTTACTTCAAATCTGGCCTAAAATATTTAATAATCTATGCATGTTCAGTTTTATTACATTTTAGTGTGAAAACCTTTGAATTTCTGAGCTTCATTTTGAGTAGATGGGAATATGTTTCATTGATCGGTTTTGGTCGGGCTTTGAATGAGCATCTCATTGAGTGGAGTGAAATTCTATTAGATGCGAGATTAGTCGGCACTTGTCGAAAAAAAATTACGTTCAATGCTTTGTACTGAAGTACATTAGTATATGTCAATTTGTGTATCAAATTAGTCTGTAATTTGAGGTGAACATTTTTGAACCTTTAAATAAAGTTCAGTTGTAATGTTTTCATGCGAGTTAACGTTGTGTGTACGTCATGAAAGTCGGACTCATTGATCGTTCTATGGCTGAACTTCTTACGTCAATTTTTGCTTGAAATTAATACAGTTTTCATCTTTGGTTTTATAATTCGCCACTGTAAAATATAAATTCACGATAATTAAAAATAAACGCTTTTGAAAAATAAGATCTTGACATTTCTCATTTCATATTTAAGATGCGTTGGTTGCACGTTCTTAAATATATCTCTTCTTCCCCAGAAGAGGAGGATGGTGAGGGCGAAGATGGAGAAGAAGGTGGTGAGGAAGAGGAGGAGGAGGAAGAAGCGTGATCGGCTTCTGTGGCCTCTCTCAAACCCGTGAAAGTGAAGAAGAAAACCCGATAACATGAGAAGAAAAGAAAATGAATTGCAAAAAAAGAACCCGGGAGACGCATCCGACTTGAGTCCCTCATTGTAAGATGTATTATATATTGGAGGTAGCGGAGCGAGTGCTGTGCGAAGTAGGACTGCTTGGTTGCGTCTCCCCGGACTTGACCAAACAAACATTGTTTCACCATTTTGATGTCGACTGATACTTCAGGCGGTTGACTTCTTGTTTTTATTGCTCGTCTTCTATCTTGTGACTGGAATGGTTTATTGCCATTTTCTCTTCTGCTGTTATTGCGCCTTTATCGGGGCTTTTTTATTTTCTCTAGCGTCTTCTCTGTCCCATACCTCTTCAGAGTATAGGTTGGATCTAGTCACCAACCCCAACTGTTTCAGTTAAGCTGAAGGCGAAACCATCTTTTTATTTTTCTACATCTTTTTATCTGATAGAGAGATGTGTTTCTTAGTACAAGTTTCTCAATTTTCGGTTGTAATGTTACTCATTAGCGCGATCGACATCCATCTTCCATCGTTATCATCCTATCGCCTCATTACATTAATTTATCATGAATGAATGGTTTATAATAAAATGTCAAAAACTTGTCGAGTTCGATTTCTCCTATCGTGCGCGAAACGCGTGAAAACTCGAAAATTGATCGATTCCACGATGGTCGTGATTACTTAATATTATTTAATTCTTCCCTTTTTAGAACATTTTGATCAGCACTGTTTTGATATACTTGGAAACTTGCGTGTATGCATGAAGCGTTCAACTGAAGGTGCGTTACATTGAACCTGAACACTCGTGCTCTGGCTCTGACGCCAAGCCGACATCGAGGAGTCACCCCCAGCCGTTGTCTCCCTCCTGAACCCCGAGTGCACCCCTTCTCCCTCTACCTTCGCTGCGTTGCCACAGGCCGCTTGCTAGTTTATACATAGATTTTTCTTGCTTTGTTGATGCAGAAGTAAAAAAAAAGTTCATTGTAAAAGAATTCATATTAATATCCGATAGCTAGGTTAGTACTACCGATCTATGATGAGGGAATAAGTTTGTTATAACATAACGATAATTTGGAAGATAATGCGTAAGATAATTATTTATTCTGTACCAGTTTGGCCAGCACAACCCATCTGTAATGAAGTTTATGAGCGATTGTACATGAGGGATATACTTGTACAAAGTCAACATGCGTACTTTCAGACAATTTTATTAATATAAATTTCAAAACGCCGGTTACCCCCCCTTCTGGCATACCGGCATTGTAGCGGGCGCGTTCAGCTAGTGTTCTGCGAAGGTGCATTAGATTGAAAAATTTCGGCTTAGACTTGAACTTTAAACATTCATCATGTGATCAAGAAAAGAATAATTAGATGAAGCCATTAAAGTCAGAATTTGTAAAAAATTTCATTAAACGGACTTTCTTACTAATGCCAAACAGCTTCAGGAAGCAAGGTTTCTGAACGGTGAATGTGAGCTTGAATACGTTCGAATGCTACTCCGTAAGTCATGAAATTTATCGCATGAATCTCGCGTAGCAGTTCAGTGTAAATTTACAATTTGCTCGTATTCACTAGATTAATTGTTAGTAAAAACACTTTCGTTTAAGAGTATAATGCAATATATGCGGAGCTTCGTGTTTATTCGTGCCTTGGTATGTGAACGTATTCCCGTCAACCAAGAATTGAGTTTCCTGTTTTTAACACGAAATCCTGTACGATAAGGGTTTTTAGCATGAAGTCACTGGTTATTATACAATTCAACTGTAGCAAATTCTGATATCTTTCATCGACGTTAAAAGGGGGGAAGCTTTTGGATTCTGTTGTATACAGTGGGTATTTCAACTCTAAGTATTCAGACAAAATTAACTCCGAAATGACTTGTTAAAGAAGCTACGCAGCTATTCTGGCGGTTCTAATCCATGAAGCATTACTGGAAATTTGATACTAAACTAGCATTTAGCTGGTCTGGTCCTGCTGTTCGAAGGCTTTGGGCTCAAGTTAACGCCAACTGAGGGAATATCCCAGTTAATAGCAGAGAATTAATGAGATGAAAGAAACTGAAATGCTTCGAGAACTTTACAGTATCCAAAAACTCTGAATTGCTTTGTGACGTATATTGTCGTGATACAACACCTAGTGTGTTTTATTTTGTTTCGCTTTCATGAATTTTCGAATTGTTCAAGAATCTCTGGATAAATTTGAGTCTCAATTTCTTCGCGAAAGATTATATTTGGCCATTATATTTAATCTCCGATTAGCTCATTCTAGCTTTTCTCAAGAAGCCTTGGCGAGGTTGAAGAGCACTTGTATTCCAAGTTGTGGCTCTTAATTGGTTTCTCACTCGTGATAAGGAACACGTCTCACCATCAACGGGGATCATAACTTAATAGATTTTAGAAAGGAAAGGCATCTTTCCTTCCTGATATACTGTCGGTTCTAGGAAAATTATAGAATAGCTCTTGCACGTAAATTTTTTCCTCTCAAATCATTGGTTAAAATGTGATGAAAGGTGGTGCAAGTCAAATTTGACTCTTCTCAGATCATTTAACCATCGAGATAAATATCGCTCCGTTTTAAATCGATCTAGATGTATTTTTCCTAAAAATTGCTACGGGTAATCCACTGACAATTAGTAAAGACCAACTCGAACTGAGGGAACATGACGAAATAGGTTCCGATTGTTTACCTTCAATACTTTTCAAGTCCTGCCTTTCCAGAATTACCTACAACGTAAAACGTCCCACCTTTTCAGTACTACCCGGCCAGACTTCGATGTAATTTCACCATTTAATTAACGCACTTAGTATTACCATTCAATCGTGTAATCGCCCTTGCATAGTGGTTATTAGCGTTTGACTCTCACGTGAAGAGGTTGTCGATTCGATTTTTGGCAATGCCACGCTTGTTAGGTGCTCCTCTTAAGGGACATGGAAAACTTAGCCTGATTCCTCAACTCAGGTGTCTGATACAGTTAAATGCTCCACAGAGAGTAATAGACTACTCGTCATTGTATACTGGTGTTAATTCACAATGTGAGAAAGAAATACTCCCACATTTCAAAGGGGGATTGAGTAGATGGTGCGATTTATTGCCGAAAACTTTTTACTCCGAATGTTGAAAAAAAAAATTCACTTCGAGTTTTAAAAATTAAATAATTTATATGGTAGTTCTGATAGCTGACACAGTAGGAGCTGTTCTTGGAATTTTTAACGATTCCTTATCTTATAACCATTCATTTGATTTCTTCCTTAATGGCCTTTTATAGTTAGTCCAAGGACCGAAGATGATGTGTGAAAACCTTGGCCATGAGGTATTTTCACAGGGAAAAGTCACAAGGACTTTAATAGGGTGAGTGAGGTGGTCACAGAACTGCCACGCGTAAGGAAACCACGCAACTCGGGAATCCCTGCGAAATTTTAAGGGATAGCGTGTTGTCAGGGATTGTTCCATTTGGTCGGGACCAGAAATTTTTCAGACTGTGTTTTTCATGATACTCTTTAATTATCGGGCGCAAAAAATTCTTCGAAATATGGCAGTCTCGATTCGAATTCAAAGGAACTGCGACTCCATTCAGAAAAAAAGTAAACCCCATTGACGCTTTTAGAAAACATCAAAATTTTAGAGGTTTTTCAGCTGCACATTAGCAGAATTTTTGTTTGTTCGTTGTTCCAGAAAAGTGGAAATGAGCTTCAGCGCTGTTCCACAGGATGCCAGCAGGAGGCGCAGCTGCGAGTATCGCATGATGGCAATCCATACGTCTGCCCCAGTCTGCTGAAGACAATTCCTGGTCAATCAATCTTGTACGAGTGTAAATGTAGGTCGGTATGTAAAATTTACCTCACAGTTTGTGAGGAAAACCTAAGAGCTGCCACGTGTTTCCGCGGACAACGCGCTGGAGACAGCTCATGTAATCGAAGCCCTGACTGCGATGTTTTCGGATGCTATCACACTTTTTGAGATACTCTGATGGTTTTCTTTTCAGCGCTTATCGAACTCACAACAAAATCGTACTTCGGTCTGGAACACTTTAAGTTACACGTAAGCCGTACCGCGTGCGCAACATCCTCTTAGCCAGTCGCAAATTCTCCACTTTTTTCTTCTGACCATGGTGACGATTGATAACTTAATTATGTACACTTCCTAACGGATTAGAACACACCATCTACCTACTTTGGAGACCTTACAGTGAATTTCTAAATGTAGTAGGCAATTCTCCTACACACATAGAAGACGATGTCAATCAACTTGTTGAGAATAAAACTTTTATTTTCTGATCGAATGTGTGTTTGCAAGATATCTTCATACCACGGTAATTGCCCCAAAATGGTAGACAGGAGCTGCATGATTGTGTACTTCAATTTTTGAAGTAACTGCGGCTTGAAGCGCTTTTGGTCACTGAGTTCATCTCCATAATGCAGTTAACCTAATGGCCCAACTCAAATTCTATAGACACTTGATCATAAGCCAGTACTGGCATGGTCCATCGAATGTTTGTCATTTCCAATTGTAATTATTAAAATTGGCATTAATTGTATTTGAGTTCTTTCATTTTAGATTCAACGGCAGCAATCTTTCCTCTTTTCGTCACAAGTAAATTATTTACAATCATAGATTCCAATTCATGTAACGTTCGTTTTTTTACTGAATAGATTAACTTCATGAGCCACTAAAGATTATTTTGAAATATGTTATTAATCCTATCAATAAATATATTCAACTGAAATTATAGATGAACAAGCTTATGGAAATTGCAATAGTAAATTCGACAAACTTTCAGTACTTGCGCAGACTGATTTAAACTGACGAATATTATTGCATAAAATATTTTAATTCGAACTTTATTGGTAAAATTTCAAAATTGTAGTATTGGAGCATATATTTTCAATTTGTATTAATCCAGGCACTTCATTATGATGAGAAAAAAATCTAACAGCGCCCAAAGAACTTATATTCTATCCGTCAAACTAATAACGCCGTAAATATTTTCTCATTCCCTCCATTCCACTGGACAATGGAAGAAAAATAAATTAAAGTAAACGTCAGAGCGTGTAGCTTCTTATTGAAATAAAATTTCAACAAAATCCTTATAAGCAAATTTACCCATAACACTGAATAGCTTGATTCCTTTCTTACAATGATAAAATGTCGAATTAATGCAGCTACGCTGGCGAAACTTCTTCCCGCCATTCATGGCTCGAATACCCGTTTTCTTTGATAACGCGTTCCACACAAAACCCCCACTATACCCCAATACGGCGATGAGGGGCTAGTGCCATCTCAATTATAACCTAATCTCAAGAAATTCTCGTAATCTATGAAAAAATTTTCCCTGAGATGTAAACACAAATGAAGGTTAAAAAAATTTCATCCAGGTACAAGAAGTGTATGAAAATTCACGGTATCAGGTAAAACATTACAAAATTGTTTAGAGCCAAACACTAAACGAAGATTTGTCAAAACTTATGAGCAATTTCTTTGAAAGTTAATGTTTAACCACTCTCCTATGAGGTAAATTAGAAATTCCCTTACTAGAGCAAATGATTACTCATGAATTACAGTAACTAACCTTCGATTTTATACTGCCAGCCACTCGAAGCCGTTGGACAGCCAGCAGCGTGCGAGGAGACAGCCATTCAGCCTTCAGCCGTTAGAAATAATGAACGAAAACTATTCACTTGGACACGGCACCGACGATTATATGAAGTCTTAGACATGTATATTTTAGAAAGCTTATTTCATCTAAACTAGCAGGTCTTAATAGGTTTTCTGAAACTATATAATATGTAGAACTAGTTCTTGAATTCTCGGATGGTTTCATTATAGCGACATAATATTTATGTAATAATATCTTAGCGGGAAGACACCCTCGGTGTAGAGAAATGATTGTTACAACTTGAAATATTCTCTCTGAATTCACTGTGTAGGCCTATTTAAAAACCTCTATCTGATAAAATAGATGCTACTGAATCACTGGCATATATGGCTCTTAATTGACCATATATGTTACTGATCGTTTTAGTACGCACATTTGCATCTTCACTAGAAAATTAGCATTAGACCAACAACTTTCACATAATTTCATGTCTTTGAAGAGCCAAACTAACTGTTCACGTAGCAAAAATTGTAATTAAGACATCTAAAAGACAACTGTTACTTGTTAGATTTCTTCATTTTTCGTAATTAATTTGATAACGAGAACTCTAATGACCAATTTTGCTATTCATTTATGTTGAAAATGTAAAACTCAAGAATGGGATAGATAGTCAGAGCCATTGGCTTCGGCTGCGAATTCCCTTTTCGGCACGAATGCATAGTTTTCATCATGCAATAAAAATTGTGTTAGCTAGAGGGTACGTATTAAAATAGTTCCACCTAAATAGGAATAACTGCACAAATTTGATTCTGTTTCTCAGGTAACTAACTTTATAAACCTCACATCTCTTACAGCGTCAAACATTGTTTAAAGGAAGAGGTTAAAAGAAGTAATCCAATTGATGTAAAAAAATTACGACTCCCATATCGATCAGTGAAGGCTAAATCTAGATAGAGCGTTAAAGATTTTAGTAACAAAAAAGAATGCTGAAGCACTGACTTCAATACCATTACACATGGGACGAGAAGGTTCTGAGTAAGGTACAGTCATTGCTTCCTTACATTTAGAGATGTAGGAGGCATCGTCATGAATTACGTACAAATGCCTACTATACTACACCTCTGAATTTCTACACGCAGGAGGTTTCAGTACAGTTCCCTAGAACTATGTGGTCTACTTGCAGGAACAGGCTATATGTAAAATGGAGTGATCAATAAAATTAGTGTACTGAAATTTTTATTTGAAATCAAAGCTGTGCTTGTTCATTCATAAGAGAGTACAGCCAAATTAGCCGTTGGCAACTACCGCCACCGGCCGCTCCCTTAATTCGTCATTACGTAATACAGGGTAGCGGAGACCATGATAGTCTACCATGGTGAGGACCGAATGACCACCTTTGTAATGAGCGTGACTTGCGGCGGAGGGTTGGGGGAGGGTTATTTCACCGCTGATTTTGTAGCGTACTAAGTCTAAGCGTAGGTAGTTTAGTTACCATGGCGCGTTGGAGTGTTCAGCATCGTTCGTTTGCTGTGGAGACCTTTTTCCGCAATAATGGGTGTTTTGAAGCCACACGGCGCGCCTTCAGGACACATTTTAACCTTGCTCCTCGTGCAACTCTCCCAAACAACCGCTCGATTTCCAAGTGGGTTGAACATTTTCGTCAACAAGGTAATGTTAACCCAAAAAACCCCTCTACACGTGTTCCAACTGTTGTGACACCCGAGAATGTGAATCGTGTCCGAGTGTCCGTCGAAGGAAGTCCACAACTGTCAACAAGATGTCGCGCCCAAGCACTTGGAATTTCGCGTCGGAGCCTTCAAACCATCATGAAAAAACATTTAAAGTTTCATCCTTACGAGATTGTTCTCGTCCAGAAGCTCCTTCCGACTGACGCCGTTCAGCGTCTGCAATTTAGTGAACACATGTCGAATGTTCTTCAGGACGACTCTGCAATGATCATCACATCAGACGAAGCACATTTCCATCTGGATGGCTATGTGAACAAGCAAAATTGTCAGTATTGGTCAACGGTAAGCTCAAGAGAACTGCACGAGCAACCTCTGCATAGTGAAAAGGTTACAGTATGGTGTGCTTTGTCAAAGGTTGGGATTATCGGGCCGTATTTTTTTGAAGATGAGCGTGGACAGGCAGTGACGGTGACTTCAGAACGATATGTGACTATGCTTCAGGAATTTTTTCTTCCCTACTTGGAGAAAAATGAATGGGATATGCAGAATACCTGGTTTCAACAAGATGAAGCCACTGCTCATACCGCGAGAGTTTCAATGAATGTCGTCCATGAAACATTTGCGGGACGCGTGATATCTGGAAACGGTGACATTCCGTGGCCACCCCGCTCGCCTGATCTCAACCCCTGTGACTTCTTCTTATGGGGGTACTTGAAGTCCAAAGTGTACCTTGGCAAACCACGCACTATTCCAGAATTAAAAGAAACCATACGATTTGAAATTGCAGCGATTCCGATTACAATGTTAGAAGATGTGATGAGAAACTTTAACGATCGTCTGCAGGAATGCATCGATGTAGAGGGACGCCATTTATCAGGTATAATTTTTCATAATTAGTTGTAATCTATATAACAATAAAACTTCCTCTCGTTAGCTACAAATTGTCTTTCATTTCATACCAATATTCTTAAAATTCATTGTATGGCGCCCATTTCAAGCATGGTCATTTGGTCTCCATCACCCTACGAAGGAATAATTACCTGATACCGGAGGAACAGACGAAAAAGGAAACAGTTCATAAATTGCAGTTTATTCAGTTTCTCTCGAGTTACTATGCATTTCTACTTTGAACAAATGAAACAGAAAAACAGCCTTACTTATCATGACCGCAAGAAACAAGTTTTAAATTAGGTTAGGCATTTGCAACAGATGTTTAAAATGATGCCCATCTGTTAAGATGCAGACGTTCAAACGCTGGTTAAAGGATTGCTGGACGCGATCGAAGGCACCAAGAGTTTCACGAATCTTTGTGAACACTCGTTATAATAAAATTTGTTGGTGCTTCTTGTGTTCATAATAAAAATATTTTCCTAGTATTTACGTTTCATTTCCCAGCCACTCCCACAGTTTGAATTTTCTTCAATACATTTCAAATTTCGAGTCCTTGTAACTCTTCAACGAAGTATTTTCGACCGCACGGTTATTGAGTACAAGTGTTCAATTTCAACGGTCTCACCCTAATGTTGGAGTTTGTTCAACAAAGTTGTTGTACACTTATCAGTCAACAACTGAATGCATTGCGTAGTGCGCATGCACCTGTTGAGGCACAGGTAGTTGATTATAAGTTAATTTCCGCCTCCCTTACCACACGTCTACAACCAAGATGTTCAAAGAGAGGGAGGCTGAAGGCACCATTTAGTAGGGAGTCAAGGGAACGAAGAATCTATACACGAGGTGTGCTCCCACACAGGATTCCGTGCGCATAGAAACAGTGAGTTGAAAAGGAAGGTTATGAAACAAGATTAAAGTTGAAGAAGAAAATCAGGACGTACTGAAAAACAGGACAGCAGAAAACCGAAAAGAAGAGCAAGTTTCGTTGAGATGAAGGAAGAGAAAGCCTAGCTCTCAGCTCTGGACCTTTTATTTTCTCCCTGGGAGAGCTAATTCCTATGGGTGCAATAATTATATCCCCCTGAGGGAAAACACAAATCGTTCACTTATTTAGCTGTCCAATGTAACTAAATAAGTCTTAACGTGCCGAACTCAGAAAGAAAAGGGGATAATTTCTAGTAAAATTTGAAGTGTTCAAAACAGATCAAGGGCTTGACGAACTCCGATATATGAAATACGATTCGATATCCCTATTAATCACGGATGTATTTCGGTATTAGGTTTCTCAGATTTGAGTTTTATTTCTTTGTCGCTTACAAAAGCGGTAAATGAGTTGGCACTAATTCATGTTGAAAATATTAACCTGAAAAATTCTTCGATTAGATTAGAAGTAAGTTCAAGCCTCCCTGATAACAATAAAAGTGTTTCCAAGAGAGGAAAGAGGAAGACATCGTTTGGTATAGAACTAAAGGAATAGTCTATGCACAAGATGTGTCCCCACTCCCTGACCGTCGCAACAGAAGACTGGGAGAACTTTATGAAACTACAGAGAAGTTGAAGAGGAAGGAAGTACTAGGTGCTGAAAAAGACTCTAGTGAACCGGAAAAAGTTGGTCTGTATTTTAACAAGAAACTTATTTTAATTTTATAAAAGGAAGGCCTACCTAACCTTCAGCTCAAGGCCTCACATCTTTCTCCTAGGAGCGCTAATTCCCCAAAATACAGTAGTTGTATTTTTCTGAGAGATGTAGAATTCTTAAAGAGCACGTTAAACATGTCGGAAAGTGAGAGTTTAGTCGCAAATAGAAGGACCGCACTATGCAGTTCAGCCTTCCGCGCGTGAGTGCAAAAATGGCTGCGCTCTAATGGTGTAACTTGCTGTTTCATTTAATTTTTTTAGCCCTGCGTAACAATTTAATTTTCAAATAATCTACGTTAGTTTTGAGCACTTGACAAAATAAATTGGGACGTAAATAGCATGTGATATAATTGAATGCGTATTTTACGATATCACTTGTTCTAGACGATAACAGAAAAAGAATAAAATATTAGTGCCCCATTCGACCACCAGCTAGCCGTGCAAAAAACGAGAGCTTCCTTTGCCCCACTCTGTTATAAAATTGGTGAGATATAAATTAGACTCAATTGTTTGCTGTTAAAATTATTAGGATATTAATCCTACGATTTCGATAATTTTATCATACCACACATAACCTGAATTAGTTTATAAATTGTCTCACCAGTTTTTGTATTTTTGTTAACTTACAAAATTTCTGCGGCTTGATTACGATGAAAATTATTCTCCGTGTAAACTTTCAGGAGTGCAACAATTTACTTTACAAAATGTATTGATCTCTGAAAAAGATGCCCTTCCTACGCTAGCGCTTAAATTTGAGCCTGTTACCACCCTCGAAAAGTTTAGTTCGTGTTCTGGAACACCACAAATCGAATCAATTTCTGGACGTCTTCACGGTTCAGTTTTTCTACAACGGTCGCATTAGGGCATTTTAAGAAGCATGAGATTGTTAAAATTCAGGACTTCTATTTTTAAGGTTTAATTCACTCAAATTCAGAAATTTACTTTCATCAATCCTGTAAAGTTCCTGTCCATCATTATAGACCGTGCAACTTCTTGAATTCCTGGAAGCGCAATTTTCATAGAGTTAATACGAGTTGGAGTCATCTTTTTTCTACCAACGCTGGTAGGTAAGATACTCCGTTGAAATGAATTACTATTTCAAGAAATGAGGGTAAGCTTATTTAATGCGCGGCTGTGAATCTACCAGGATGACGGAAAGAAAGTGACTTAGATGATGTACAGCAGTACATTAACTGGGATTTTGCAAAAAATCCTTTTGATTTGATACAGTTTTTCATCTCCCACTCATTAATTAGGTTTATGTAATTAACTGGAGTTACCCCCAGGTATCAAAAACTGTAAAATTTTATCTCGTATAGATCACGTAATGAATTACGTAGAATATGCGAAAATTGTTTCAATATCGTCTCGATGCTGAAGATCGTCTCCGTTCATCATTGAGAGTGTTCAAGGAATTTTCGTCTTTCTTCGACAGAAGTTATCAAGTCTCCCTAGATTTCAGATTTTATTTTCAACAAGCAATAGTAGGTAGAAGTTTAATATTTCCTCTAATTTAAAAACAATGACATGTTTACATTTCTGAAAAATTTCAACATGTTCTGTTTTGGTGCTTGGAGTACCTCTTAGCGAAAATCGTTCTTACGATCTCCTGCATCTTCGAAGTTGGAATGTCATTAGCTTAATTTCAGATCTGAGATTTGGCTTTAATTCTTGCACAAGTTAAACCTTGTGTGCGTGCAGGTGTAGGTGTTATGGCAACACAAAGCACTGTGGACCGAGGCATCCGTAGTTACATCGAACCACGACGAACCGATTTTCTAGGATCGCACCACAGCTTCATTGGACGCATCACTCACATATATATGGTCTAACGGTTCGCTTACGGTCTGCAACATTTCCAGTCTCCTTGAACTCTTTATGCCAATCTTTGTTGCATTTCACGTCGACACTTATGTTTTAAATTGCGTTGAACTGCAACAGATGACTTTGTTTCATGGTACCACAGCACGTCCTCAGGGCTTTCTCCTGCTATGACAATTTTTGCTATTTATGATTCAAATAGCAGATGGAAAAATCACACTAGTATCTGCAGGGAAGCCAAACAAACTTTAGTAATTAGTCAGTAGAATGTGAAATTTGTACCATTTTATCCTTTATCAATTTGATGGTACTCATTTTATCAGTCTGGGGATAACTTTATAAGTAGACACTCTGTCTTACGTTTACAACCGGTGTTTGAACAGTTTTTAATGACTCGTGTTTTTGTATTTTGAAATTTTTTTCACCCAAGGTTCTTAATATTGGCGAAACTTATTTTTACGATTTCGTTACAAATCTCTTTGACTATATATACCACATTAGCAATACCCTATGCCGACATGTTGAAATTATCAAACTAGATTTATCATCAATTTTAACATCTGTGGTTGTTAATAATCGTCTGATAAGTGCAATGACGTTCCAGTTCGTCAGAGATATTGTTCCGTTTGTATTTCGCATGGTATTGGTTAACCGTCCTTATTCCTTTGTGATTTTATCCTTAGCTGTCTCGGGAATGAATAACCTATTAGAATATTCTACCATTATCTGATTGAGCTTAATGTGTTAGTCCTGAAATATTTATTAGTAGTCCCACGAAACGTTAAACCTTTCAAAGAACTCAGGAAATTCGTCGTCGACCTTGAGAGATGAGCAATTCGATCACGTCATGTTATTGGTGCTCTTAAATTGACTTGCTTAACAAACATAGATTGTAAGAAAACTTTTACTGTTGCTAAAGTAACTTTCAGACAAAACCATCGCAACTGGGGAGCAGCTGCTAAACCTGATCGATTTCCACCCAGTTGACTATCGGTCTCTGTTCAGAACAAACAGTAGTATTGAACGTGAATTGCATTTTCCAACTTAGTTTGAGCCTAGTTCTGAATTTCTGTTCCGAATGTCATAAATTGTTTCATGGTAAGCTAGGAAATGACTTGGTAATTCTTTGTTATTTAATAGGATATACGAGCAGATCGTCACGGGATGCATCACAGCATTCATGGCGGATCGAATTTGGTCCATTGAGCTGAAGCTCCGCCTTCTGAAGGCCGGATGCGGAGACTCACCCGCCTCGTAGTTTCCCGCGTAAAATGTTCACCGGACGCTATGCCAACAATATGGTGGGTGCCCTGCATACTGGGCAAGGAAATTCTTCCATGAATTTTGAAAAAATGGTTACATTGCTTCGAGGAATCATGGTATGAAGCACAGTATAATTTTTTTGTATAATTCGCCCTCAATGTTACCATATACGAGACAGGCAACGAAATATTTCACCTTACAAAATGCTGTGTTGTTTCGCATACTTTTGAAGCTTGGATTACGAAAAACTGATGTTAGTGGCTTATTGTTTCTTCATGGGAGAATTAGTAAATAAATTATATTTAAGGCCTTTTGAAATTCAATGAAAATTCGACCTGCTTATGTTTCTCGTATATTTGAATGACTCTAATAAGGGTTACAAAATTTTGGGTTCTCTGTTATCCAATCATCAGTCAGATCTCGGGAGAACAAAAACTAGGTATGTTGTGTCTCTAACAGTGGAAATATATATGTATTTCTCACTATAGCGTGGAGAGGACTATGTTAGGTTACATTTCTGCTGTTATTTATAAGTCCACACAACTCAGTCAGAATTTTCTACTGGTCTGATCAATTTTTTACTCCGAATTTACATCTTTAGCATGTACCGAGAGATTTTGAAATGTTCGCATGGTTTACCCATCGAGCTTTTCAAGTACGTGCAGGAAATAATTAGGATCATGTGTATATTCTTTTCTATCAAAATGTTTCCGCGCGGATAATTTAAGTCAACTGTCGTAGTATCGCTCATTAATTGTATTCTACCACTACATTTTATGACGCAAATAACCACTTCTCCCTTTTTCTCCGTTGTCAAATGCTGTTTTAAATATATAACTAGTTTGGGGAAATGAATTCCTTAATTGCTGCGTAATTTGTTGCAGGTTCTCTATTCTTCTCTTAGAGACGGGGGAAAAAAGCAAACAAACATTCTCAATTTGCAGGCGAAATATCGAAATAAGACAATATTTTTTCGAGAATAATTTTTTGGTGTGTTTTCATTTTTCAAGTCAATAAAATAAGAAGACAATGTTATCTGAAACACTGTGAAATAAAATCTCTCTTTCAATTCATATATATCAGTGTGTTCCCGAAAATGTGTAAAAGATGTGATCCAGTCTGAAAAGGTAGCCAGGCATCATGTCCAAAAATTATTGAATTAAAACACAAGAAAGACAATACCAGTAAACAACATCCATTGGCTATGAAGATATGCTCAATTATAATTTCCCGTAAGTTAGCGCAATTTATTAAATGTGGACTCCAAAATTAAAAAATTGTCAATATCGCCAACGTAGAACAAAATTTTATTAAACTTTATAAGTTTTTTAAAGTTATTCAGTCGGTAATGGAATATCCCGGCCGTTCGTAACGGACCAGACGTGCGAGAAAGGTGATATGTGTATAAGCATTTGCTGCGACACAGTTCCTCCGAGCAAGTCTGAGACTCAAGTCTGAGAAACCGAGCAAGTCTGAGAAACTTACTTATTTGAAAAAATTCCCGCGCGGTGAGTTGAGCGGGTAGAGGGGCGAGAGGGGGCGCATCTGGAGATGGAAGTTCCCAAGTTTGT
>JACJUY010002256.1:44877-93731 GCA_014220935.1 Platorchestia sp. MABIK | reverse complement strand
TTTTCAAGACAACATGAAAAAAAATTCGGATATTGTATTCTCATATAAAAAATAATTTAAAACAATAACTGAAGTACTTTTGTTTTTATTGACCTTTCAAATAAGTAAGTTTCTCTGGCGCACCCTGTACTACGTCTACACAGCGTGGAATCCTGCAGTTGCCGAGTTTTTTAGTAAGAGCGATTCACTTAGTGGTATACGGTTTGTGTATTTTTGTTGTTCACTACGAGTCTACATTGCGTGTCAAATTACTAACGAGAAAATATTTACGTTAAAATTAACAGATGAATTTACGCTAAATTTTGTACACCTGACATGCTCGTACAGTGGAAAAATCAATCCATTTTCTATGCGTGATATGAATGATAAAACTCGCTCTAAATTGCAGGAGATCTTAGAGATCTTAGTGTGCCAAATTTTGAAAGATGGAATTGAAAACACGCCAAACCGGAAAAACAATCACTTTAATTATGGTTTCTTGCATAGAACAATGGGCATACGCATCGAATAAAACAGGATAATTCAATAGGTGTACAAAAAGTGCAATTTGAATGAACATCCACAGGGCATTAGAATGAACTGTGCATTCCTTGCTTAGAAATGACCTGAATATATCGTTCATCTATGGAATTTCTCAATTTATGGATCTCTGTACAGAATTTCTCTGAGATATGTCAGGAAGGGCCTCACATAACTCATCCTTGAGGTATATTTGCTTAAAGTTGTCGTTTCGGAATGCTCCACTGGTTTAAAATTGAGTTCAAATTTGAGAAATTTGCAGGCTGTTTCATCATTCGAAGCCCATAGATTCTAAGTTTTTGAAAATACAATATGAGCTGTATGCAAAGGGGCATTATATTACATGAAAATGTTTCATCGGAATGTTACCCTCTGTCTCTACAATAACGGTACAAAGTGCTCCTGCAGGAAAGCTTTACAATCGTTTGAAGTCAATTTTATGCCATCAGGTACTTCCCATGGCCAACTGAGGATCTTTAGATAATTCCAGCTCAAATCATAATCTCAAACTACTCAAACGATGTGGCACATTCCATCCTTTGCTCCAACCATCAGTGTCATCAAGAGTAGCAAGAACAAAACTCCCTGAAAATCAACCCTGATGTTCTTTGCATATTTCAGTCGATTTTGCTTATGACTTTTTGTCAATGGAGGCTTTGACACCGGTTTTACTGACTTAGCAATAAAATTCAAATGACTACATCAAGTACATATTTTGGACATATTTGTCAAACCAAGGCGGTTTTAAATTTATCCACTTATCATCCCAGAACTCTTCGTAAGTTTACGCTTAATTTGTAGCATAGAACGGCGCGAAGTAATTTTTCATTTAATTTCACCTACCCTCTGATGCACGTTTGCAGGATCATGTGTTAAGTTCTTCACAGTTCAGAAATGTCTACCAATCATTTCAGCTACTTCTAGCGTAGTTTTACCGTTTGCCTACACAAGAGTATTGATACCTTTTTTTAGAATCATACAAGCTTCATTTATGGCATATATTATTCCACTGACTCGATGGGTTAATTTACTCGTCCTAATTTTTCACTAACACAAACAGAGCAAAACTCTGCGGTATGCACTTGAACAACTCCTTGTTTCAAAGAAAACCAGTGTGTAATTTTTTGGGAGGTTTATATTCTTCAAATACAATTTTGCTTGGACACTACCATTCAATATTTGCGGTGCATTGTTAGTTATTGGGGTGAAAATTCCGGATAACAATTTTGCAGCCTGGTGTGTAGGTAGGCGCGAGGATGAAACAATTACGATAGGCCGTCTTGGGTTATCAGCCTTGTGCATTTTAGTTCAATATTAATTGTTTTAATAAGAATAATAGTTTGAGAATTTATACCTCTGCCTTGTCTCGGTAAAAATTTATGTGCTAAATCATTTGCAAAAAAAATCCCTTATATTGGAAACGAGCAATTATTTGCACAAAAATATTCTGAAATATATAGCCTTCCCCTGAAGACGGTATAGCAAATTAAGCCAAAAACTTGAACAAACAAATTGTGCTTTGTTTCTCCAACAGGAAGTATTGAAGTTCACGAAGTGTTTCATATTCTTTAAGAATTAACGTACACCTACACTAGGGTTTGCATCCTGAGATCCCGGATGATTTGGGGTTGAAATTTCTCGGTCCGGGAATTCGAAAATTCATTTTTTCCCGTGAATTCCGGGGATTTTAAATGGTATACAAATTTCAAGATATTAGTGGAAAAATAACTTAAAATCATGCTGTTTCCCGGAATTCCCGGGATTCTAAATAGTATACATATTTCAAGATATTAATGAGAGAATAACTTAAAATCATGCTGTGCACGTAATCAATTAGAGAGCTCAAGGTAGGACTTTAGTGTTTTAATATTATTACAACTTACGTCGCTACACAGTGTAGTCTACACTATCTCTTAATATAGTTTAACTATTTCATCAGAATATATTTTGTGGTTTGGTTTTGCAGGTAATTAAGAATAGACTGTAATCGATACGATGACAACGGCCGATGTTGTAGAAACTAAAGCCTTTGTGCATGTGGCGATACTCTGTTAATGATGCAATTGGAGAAAGTACGAAGTGTAAAAAGAACGGCAAGAGTTTACTTCGCAAAGGCTGGTCTTCCAAGGGTTTGCTACGTTACCTAAAGAGTAAACACAACATAGTGAAGCATGAAACTGTAGACCCTGTTGCTTCAACTAGTAGCTCAGAAAAAAGAATTTGTATTGGAACAAAGTGCCCTCTTGCAAGGGAGAGCAGTAGAGAAAGCACTAAACATAAACAAACAAAAATAACAAGTTTCGTAATGGTACATCAAAGTACTCCGGCAGAACAAATGACCAAGCTTATAGCAGTTGATGGAGTGTCAGTAAATAGAGTTACAAAGAGTGAATTCATTAGAGAATCTTTCTCAGATAAAGGTTTTTCTTTCCCTAAGTCGTCAAATACTCCGATGGGTATAGGCAACAAATTACAATAGCATGAATGTAAGATATAAAGAAATCCCGATCCCGGGATTTTCTTCCTGAAATCCCGGAGTTCCGGGATTTTCACATTGTCCTGGGATTGCAAACCCTAATCAGGTGCGAATGGACGAACGCAGTACGTGGATTTCGAAATCCTCAGTTTCCTTGAAAAGGTTACGAAACCTACCACATGCAGCATGGACAAAAGCAAGGATGAGGATGTTGATAATGACATGAAAATAGGTTCTTCAAGGGTAAAAAAACAGAGAATCCTTCAAAAAAATCTAAAACAAATAAAAGAAATGATGTCCTTAAGTTCTAAGGGCCAAAATACTTAGGGAACACCAACATCAATCAGATGAAACAAACGAGGATAGGCTATTCTTACTATCCCTCGTATCAGACCTCCAGAAAGTACCTGCAGACAGGAAGCCTGCACATAAAAGCAAGCATATTGAACATCATCGACCAAGGTCACAATTATTGGCAAATGAAACCTACGGCAGCAGCTCGTGGAAATGATCCTACGCAGTGTCCTGCACCAACACCGTCTCCTACTTTTTCAGACAGCAACTGAGCCTCTTGTGCCTGAACCTATGACTTTAGCAAAGAGAAAGAGCTTGCTGACACCCATGGAGCGTTTTGTTACGCAGGAGTCATTATGCTGCTTGCGCAGGAGTCCAACTTACGTCCGTCGGCTTACGCTCCTTGAAAGTTGGTTGCACTTAGTGTGCCGGAGCGTGCCGGTACACTGAGGGCAAATCACGTCATGGAAATTGGAGCGTTGTTTGGAGTGCCTGTTCACATGTCATGCTCTCGAGCGAACGTAAATAGGTGAGAGGGATTGATGGAAAGAGGCATCAATTTTCGAAGTTTTCTCTGGCTCAAGTTTACGATAGTCAGTTGAATGCACCGGGCTACGCAGGTCATGTGCGCTCGTGCGTGATCTTCGGTCTCACGAAGTTGTCTTTCAATGCCTATCGTCAACGTGCAAAATTCTTTCAAGAAAGCATGTCTTTATTCTTCGAGAAGAACAGCCCCGCATCCACACTGCGCAGACTCGGGCCCACGAGGCTGAGCGTGCAGACGGTGCTGAGTCCGTGCAGGACGTCACCGTCAGCTTCGACGGCACCTGAAAGACACTGATCTCACGTGGGTGTTGCTATTGTCATGGACTGCGAAATTGGATTTAAGCTCGATTTTGAAGTGCTGAGCAATTAGTGTGTGACTTGCGTCAAGCAACAAGCTAAGCTTTCACTAGCTGAGTTTGCTGCTTGGAAGCAGACTCCTGCAGCTTGCACACGCAATTTCGAGGGCAAGTCCGAGACCATGGAGGCTGAGGCTGCCGTCCGTCTGTGGGGCAGATCGTGGCGCTAGGGTACCGGTGTTCTGTGCTCGTCGGAGACGGTGACTCGTCTGCCTTCAATGCAGTACGGGCACTGAACTCCGGTGCTGGACCGTATTCGGTCCCGGTCGTCAAGGAGGAGTGACTGAATTACGTCTCTCGGGACTCGACATCGGAAACTAAAGGAGTTGCGTTGCCCTGTGACAACCAAGCAAGGAAAGGTGATTCAGAGGAGTCTCCTTGGAGGGCAAGGCGGCCTGACTGACGATAGCATCGCGCAACTGGAACGGTTCTATGGCCAGAATATTCGTAAGCATGACCCCACTGTTTCGAGTATTCTACCGTCATACTACCATGCCATGCCAGTAGCACTGACGCTAAACCTAGCTGCAATAGGACCGCCTGTAGGACCACCATGCTAAATTTGGGGGACCGATCTCCTCAAGCACGTATTAGAGCACCTCGTTATTTATTTGGCGCACGAGGAACCCCGTGATTTATAGAAATACTAGGTCAGTTTGTTTACATTGAACGTATCTGTGCTATTTTTTCACGGCTTCCGCATGTCAAAACTACCACGATTCCGTGAAAATATGTTGGTAACTCATCTTTAAATTATTTAAATAAATTAGAAAATGTTTTCTTGCTAAGAAATTGACACTTAGTGCGTGAGTAAGTGGTGCGGGGGAGTTCAGAACTATCTCCAATTTCGACATGGTGTTTTTATGTCGTTTCGGTTATATCGTGCCCATATTTAGCACTAATTTGCGTCAATTAATTTTATTTCCAATGAACGCGAGGACAAATCCATATAAAGCAAGGAGCTGATTGAAAAAATTCTTCCATTCGTGAAATTGAAATAAAAAGTCTACGAAAATGTAAAATTGTAACGGGGCATCAACAGATGAATATAGCAATATAACAGAACCGTGTTGATGATCTACGCTCTTTTGTCTTTGAATCAATTAAAAAATTACGTTCAGGAGACTTAGGTCGATAACCTTCAATTTCCAATGACTTTCAGAAGAAAAGCAGTCTCAATAGACCAGGGATTTATAGAAAGAGCACCATCACGAACCAAATTGAACACGTACTGCGTTGTCCAGTGCTTGTTTTCTGCTGCGAATACAATAATAATTATTGTATTATTACAATATGAGTAGAATTATTATGAGTAGAATTATTCTACTCATACCGTGCATCAAACAGTTCCGCACGCTAAGCAGGGAGGGAGCGTTCAACATTATTTACGTGTTCTGGAATACAAATATAAGCACTGGAAATGAGAGTGAAACTTGCATCGACAACTCGGTTACCGAGTGAAGGTGTTGACATTAATTTCAAGAACAAACAAAATTTTAAACTCACGTTCCATCGAAAATAGCAGCGTGCATTCAGTTGGAATCATTCGTAATTTAATTATATTTATCGATGTTATAACTGTGAAAGTATCCCAAGTTAGTGTAACGACTTAAGCAACAGGTGTTGCACATTGTGTTCCCTGTATGTGAAAAAAGTAACCTACGATGTTTAGCTTGGCAATAGCTTTTAGAACTATAACATTTTGAAAAGAGTCTTATTTTCAGATGTACTTCAATATTTTTCTTGAAGGATCGGGGTATTCTTCCATATCAATAGTAAAAATATTGGCTTTGTCGTCAAATCTTTATTGAAAAATGAGACTCGTATCTTTGATAAGCAAGACATCTTTAAATGCAAGTTGAGAAGTTTTCGCTCAACTCTCGGCAGCTTTCAGTTTTTAACTCAGAGAGTTTGCAACCCTAATTTCGTGACGATACAATTCCTAAATCGGAAGTTATAACGACGTAATAGCAACCCTAAAGGGAAATTCGAGGTATGAGATATGTATTTCATAGAGATTGAAATCTTCGAACAGGAATATTCTAACGCGCCGAAGAGTTTGAGCATTTTAAAAAGGTTTTAATCTTTATTTGAATGCGTTTACAGCCCTTCAAATTTTATGAGGTCTACCAGATGATTGTTTTACGTCCTAAGAAGCTACTAAGGGTTGCTATGATCTGATCAGTTCACGACATGATATGTGTTCAGTATTGAAATCTACCATTACTTACTACCCATTACTAACCGATTCTGAATTAAAACTGAATTTACTAAAAATCATGGAACCAATTTTGGAGATATGTCCATTCACGTTTCAGAACGTGCTGGACAAGGAACCGGGAATCAATTATGATATTCTATGCTCCTCAGTTTATCTCAAGGTATTAAAGTTTAAATAATTCCATACAAAAAGTTGTCTTCTCGTTATTCTATCGCAATTTGTTTTAGGGAGATACTTTCAATGCACAACAGCGTACGCGTTTTATTTCTTTCAAAATTCCAGGTTGATAATTTTGAAAATTTTTGACGTACTATCTTCCAGGCTTTCCATTGCAGTGTTAACCTCTCCTATAGGTATTGACCTATTTTCAACAATGGATGCCTCCAATCAATTTGAAAACGCAAAACTATTCATTTCTATTATGTTTTATCTGCAGGAAGTTAACTCTATGCCACGATCGATGAGCTCTCCAATAGTTGGAAAAGTTTTGACTTTTTGGAAGAGTAAGCAAAAAAATTCATGCCCCATCTTTACTGACTGTCAAGTTAAATAACTTAGGACAATTCGCGAGCAATACCTCTTCGTGATTCAACTTCCTTCTTAGAAAATTTGACAATTTTTTATTTTTGCACCAAGAACGTCAATCATTGGCAATTGTAACTTATAATTATGTGCTGTTTGATTTCCAACAGCTAAACATTTATTTATCGACTCGTGCAAATAGCTGTCGTACATTGGAAATGATTTCTTCTCACAACATGAACAACTGATCAGAAGAATCGTTTAGTTTCCTTAACTCGTTCCCTATCCTGATTCGTACCCTAAACTCGTTCTTCAGTAAATTCTAACAAGAATAATTTTTACGGTCTAATCATAGGAGACATATGACTCACAAGACCGTGTACCTAAGTCGTTCAGACGGGGATAACGCATCCAAAGATTAAGGAGTCTGTCATACTCGTACTTTCGTAGATAATGCCGAAGTCCTAGTATCAGAGCATCAACGCTAAAATATATGGATCAGAAGTTCCATCAGTTGAAACAAAAGTAATTGAGCCGAATACGGAGCTACATTGCCAAGTAACTGTGTTGTTTGTGAATATTTTTCTTCAGCGCGTTATTGTAATGTAAAACTCATAGAAGTCAGCATAGAAGTTTTATCCGAAATAACCTTGTAAATAGAATGTGCTTCAAAAATAAAACTTGAAGAATAATTCTTCATTACAATTTTTAACTGGAATGACAAGTACGCTTGAGCGAAGCATTTAGAAACATTTTCAAAAGCCTTCAGAACTAGAAGCTCTCCGGAATCAATATCTGATACTTTCAAATTATGGGGAGTAACACTGAATACTTCTAGCGTAGACGTTGGCAAATAACTCTTGAAAAATTACGATTAAAAAGAACGCTTTAGCAATGGGTCTAATCTTGCTGAACAGTAGAAAGTGATGCAAAACACTTGTTCCATGTCATCTTCCAAACCAACATCTAGAGAGGCAGTGAGAGTATTGAGGGAAGTATTTAGCTGTAGTTATTTAAACCTCTATATTCTGGCCTTCCAAGCAGTTAGAGTTAACTTCACGCATTCAACTTTGTCAGTATTAGATAGAAGACCTTTACTGTAAGACTTTTTCTTAATGATGGTAGACGAGACACTAAATTACTGATCACGAGCTATGAATTAAATGCAAACGTTTCCAAAATTTTTTGGCCAATGTCGATGATAGAGAAATATTTTAATAAACGCAGTAGCTCTCTTGCTGTGGAAAGATCGCTGATGTAACTGTGAGGTAGAAGAATGGGTTAAAATTTAGGTGTACTATAGAGACGAAAACGAATTTTACTACGTAAAACATTACGAGTATCTTCATGGTGAGTCGTCTAATAATTTTTTAGAGAAATTTTTACCCACAATGTAAAATTATTCCTCGAGAGAAAATAATGCTAAAAACTCTCACAAGTTAAGAGCTATATCCTTCATTTCATTACGTTAAACATGAGGGTCTTACAGTCTTAGGTGCAAAGATATTCAGTGAAATTGATTTTTTAAACTACAACTCAGAATGTATTTTTCTCCTGTACACAGTCACGTAATGATAGTGGGTTCGCTCTGTCACTCTTAAATTTCGGACGGTTTTTCCATTTTAAAAAACAAAAATTTAATCGAACTATCGGAGACTATCTGAGGTCGAGTGAATAGGAGTTTTAGAAACGCTTAAAAAACGGTTCATGAATTTTTCAAAATTGTATTTTTATCAACGTCACTTTCAATAGAAGCATACAAGAAAATTGAATAAATGCAATAGACTTTTGAATATAAATCCTGTAATATGACATCCGTTCATGCGTAGACATTCTTCCAAGCAAGCATTGAAGTTCTTCACGACAATCAGCATCATATTTGGACCGCCTTCTGTCGAGTCCGCTCTTTTATTTTCCATCTTTTCATTGTGGGTTATCCTGACGCACTATATTCTTCAAATAACCCTGCAAGAATAGCACGATTTTAGGTCCGGTGAACAGGAAGGCTAATCGATATCCTCATTTCGAGGGATCATTTGATTTGGAAACAAACATTAGCATCATCCATGCCTACACTGTTGACGAGTGGAAGGTTGTTCCGTCTTTCGATTTCTTAGGTTTATTTATCGTCGTTAACGAAGTCCTTTTAAAGTTATTAACTTACTTGCTAATCGCATCAGTCTAGTACGATAGTTCTAAACGTAATGCGAAAAACACGAAATGCGTGCACGCAGCGACTACTGTCTTGATTGACCAAAGTAATCGTTAACTGAGTTTTAATTATTACCACTATGTCGATAAAACGCTTCGGCATATGCTGAGGTCTCCAGCGCTATATTACTGCTGAACACAAAAGTATCGGAAACATGGCGAACTACATCGTCACCATTTTCCTTCAGCAGAGAATGATTCCCACGCTTTTCGAAATTCTGCCCCACGATGTGTATCCCAAAGCTACGATTGATCTGCAAGCTCATTTAGTTTACGACAACTTAATTAGTGGTGTCAAAAGTGTTGTAAATTGTCACTCGAGTAATTCTATCAATAGAGGATAAAGTTTATTCATATTTTTTTAATTAGGTCCCTGCTTTTCAACCGCATTAAAAGGAAACGAAACTTAGTGCTAAATGCGGCTTAAAATGCATCATAGCTTAGGTATTCATTGTATTGGAGTAAGTTTCACATTAACACAATATTAAAAATCGGTAAGCACAAAATTATAGCAGATGAGTCAGTACTTGAACGAAATTTCAAGCATAATTTATTTCATTTAGTCTGCAGCGATCTTATTCACAAAAATGTGCAGCTGGAATACTGTGTGTAAAGAGAACTCATAAATTTGCTTATGTAAGAATTGTCCAAATTTTACCTTTTCTAGATCGGCTTGTTGTCTTACTAAGCGCTATCAGTAAGAAAGGTCAGATTTAACCATTTGTGAGTAGAACATAATCAGGAGTAAATGGATTTTCTAGTAGAATTTAATCCCCAGAAGAAAACTCGCACAAGTTTGCTAGAGTTTACTACAAATTTTAAACACATCTTCGCTGTAACGTGACATGTTTTCTTGTTGTAATGATAATAAATGCTAATGATATTTAATACTCCTTCAAGTATTCACACTTCCTTTCTCATAACTCACCCCCAGTTCGTAGTACCCCCGGTTCCTTGTGCATCCCGCGTTTTCTGACGGTCGCCCCCTACTCCTCCGCCTAGCCTCGCTCGAGCGTACACCAGCAGCCGGCAGCAACAGCATAGCAAGAAGAACAAGAGCGGCAGCCAGACGGCCCCAAATTCGCCCCTGCTGCAGCTCTCCCTAGCCACGCCACCACCGTTGCTACGGTGGGCTCCTGCCACTCTTTTTCATCGATTGTTCTTCATCAAGGTCTTTCCGAACTTCAATAAAAGAAACTTACAGTTTCTAAGATTGTTCCACCAGCACTAGCATGTACCATCTTCATTGTCAGGAGCGTCTGTTCAAATTTGATTTCGAACAAGCCTCACTATCCAGGTTCCGAATTGCCGGAAAAAATATTTCTCTTCAACACTGTCAGTTAGCATGGTTTCCGGGTGACCTTGGCATTATAATTTTTTTTTTGCAAACATTAATTTAAATCTGAGTCTCTAACAAATTTGAGAATAACGAAAAAAGAGGTTTTAAGTCAACGAATAATACGAACGTCACGTGAAAATAGCTCACCTATAATTTACCGTACATTTTACTGAAAAAACATAACAAAAATTTTCATTCAAGTAATAACGTTTTTTAAATAGCAGATATTTTAAATGAATAAATGTTAGTTAGTTTCTAACTTCCTGACTTTGTTTGATTATAAATCCTAGAGAACTAACCAGAGATGGCTAGTTTTCTGTGAAATTCATTCTGTACGTAAAAAACGAGTGTTTCACAAATTTGTAGTAAACTGATCTATTTTTCAGGCTTTACACATTGAAAAACTTTATAATGAGCTACTAAAAATATTTAAGGACGATTAACAACCATATCTTCATCAATTATTCTACTACAACTGCATATTCACTGCTTAGTATACTCGATGCAATACAAATTTGAATCATTCAGGGCATAAATGACATTGTTCAAAATATTTTAACTTTTTTACTGAAATGAAAGTGGCTTCTTTTTATAAATTTTGGGTCAATGAACATGAAAATCGCCATTAAAATTGTCGATTGCCTCAGCATTTAGAGTAATTTCAATTTTTACATTTTGTACGATACGCTACAGGACTTTATATCTGCAAAAGGTCATGTAAACTCGACAGACGAAAAAATAGTGGAAAATTAAGAAAAAAATGGATTTGTTGCTGTTCGTCTCATAAATCACGCTATCCTGAGGTAAAAAGTGGTCCTACGTGCCAACGTAATAATGCCCATCTTGCACATGTCAGAGAGGAGATAACTTCATCTCACCGTATGTATCATAATTTCATTGACTGCTCTGTTTCACAGTGCCTAACTGAATGAAAGACTTCGTATATTGTACATAAATTTTGTGGTCTGCTGACTGCGCAGCAATGCCTCGCTCCTGTGTCAATTCTGCGAACAACTTTTGCTACGTCCGCGTTGACGTGATTTGTGGTTCCAGAAAGAGGCCATTGACCGCTGCAGTGAAAACGGCATATGTACTACACTTTGGGTGTCGTGTCAGAGACCAGGAGAAGAATAGGGCTCCCCACGTTTGCTGTACGAAGTGTTCATCAACCCTGAATGCGTGGACACATGGGAAAAAGTTTCCATGCGTTGTGGTGTGCCCGCTGTTTGGCGTGAACCAATTAACAATACCACCGATTGTTGTTTTATGCATGACGCTATGCTTGAGGAAAGGAATTAATACACAGAAGAAAAGGAAAATAACATACTCTGTGATACCATATGTCATTCGCATGGTAGCCCATGGGGAAGGATTGCGAGTACCTGATCCCCCCGCTAATATTCCTACAGACATTGTGACATGGACTGTGACATGGAGGATGGTGAACCTGAACTTGCTGTGTTAGAAAGTGTTCCTTGCAGCAGTGATGCCTATACATCATTTGAACAAACAAGTACCTCGATTAAATTACACAGAATCACACATGGTGAAGTTCATAACTTGATTTAGGATTTAGAACTCCCAAAGTAAAAAGCTAAGCTCTTAGCAGTGCAGATTACAGCAGTGGAATCTCCTGGAGGATTAATTTAAAATATCTACTCTTCGCGATCGGTAAAAAGAACTTTCTACATTTTCAGCCTTGACGATCACTTTATACTTTGGAATGATGATGGAGGTTTGATGCTGAAGCTAAAAATCACGTACATAGCAGACGATTAGAGATTATTTACAAACGCTTGGAAAATAAACCTGAAGGCTTTGCTATTGGATAACAGTGATGAAATTCCATCATCAATCACTGTTACTCATGCAACCCTAGGTCAAGAAAGTTATCCAATGTGTCAGTGCGTTCTGAATAAACTACAATCAACGTAAGCGATAAGAATCAGATGATTTTAAAGATACTCAAGCTTTCGCAAAACAGTTTAAATCAATTCTCAATCCTAATGAGCTACATGCCTGGCAATGTTTCCGGAATGTAAGTACACAATTCTTGGGCAACTTTCGTGCTGAAAATTACTAAGACCTTGTGGAAGAGCTTATATCTACATATTTACCTATGAGAAAATTAGATGCAACATGTCACTAAAACTGCCACTTCATACATTAACCCAGCTAATTGCGGTGCTTTCAATGACGAACAAGGAGAGTGATTCCATCAGGATATTTCAGCAATAAAACAGCGTTACAAAGGAAAGTGGTCAGTTTCCATCCTAGCAGATTTTTGCTGGATGATCCACAGAGATACTCCGGACGTCCACCACAAGCGACAGGCCAAAAGTTGACGTATACGAAATGTAGTTTAACTGCTATTCGTACAATTGGATTCCTATAGCGTTATATGTTACAATTAATTAATGAAATATCTCAAAAATTTGAGCTAGCAGGCAATTTTAAGTGTTATTTTTGTGTTCAGTGACCCGATATCTATAAGGAATGGATATTCTGATCTCTCAAATTCTTTTACGGTTGAACAGTGTAATCTATCGCTGGAGCTCGGTTTGCATGCCATTTAATAAATATTTGAATTGCTCGTAAAATTTAATGAGATTAACTCCCATCCCTCTATAACTAATTCAAGTATTTATTGCTACAAGCTTTTGGGGCATTTCTGGAGTTTAACTACCTCACGCATTATTTTTTTAATTATAGTGCAATATTTATGAGCTAGCACAGTATATGTGAAATTGAATTTGGAACACATTATATTATGTATAATTTTATGAGTTTCTTCTTTATTTTTCAGAAAAAAGAAACATAATTATCGTTAGTACATTAGAAGATCTTGAGCATTTATTGATCTGTGAAGTGTCGCTATTTGCGTCTTTGCAGTACTACAATTTGATTCTGACTAATGTGAACTGTGTAAAATGTGGCTTCCCCCCCATGCAATTTAATGCTTCGGCTTTAAAATTTCGGTGTTTCAATTATTTTCTTAGACGGAAGTGCAATTCTTTTATTTCCGCAAGGAGGAAGAGCTTTTTTGAGGGATGCCATCTTTTGATCCGACCAATTTTGAAACTTATTTATTTTTATTTGTGCTTGGAACTTCCTATGACTGTGATCTGTGAGCAATGGATTTAGATGATTATACAGTTGTTGATTGGCTTAATTTCATTAGGGAGGTTTTCGTTGTCTACCTTTTCGTCTAAAAAAATAAAATGTGGTCCGATTCTTATGAAACTTGTACATTTTAATATAATGTGTTTTTAATATTTATAAGATTAAATTTAAAGCACATTTCATTCATGGTATTTTTCAAGCTTTCCTGATATTTTTCAAAAAAATCATGGGGTAATTAAACTCCAGAAATCCCGCTTTTGGTACTAGGTAGTATTCGACCACTACGTGGTACTCGTACTCTACCATTACTTGGTATTTGGACTGAACACGGTACCTAAGCTGTACCAATTAACATCCTGAAGCTGCTCAGTGTTGCAATTATGCAGTTAATGTCAGTAAATGTCTAGGCATGAATAAAATTCCATCATTATTAACAAGCAGCACCAATTTCTCTAAACAAATTCACAGAAAAACAATGGAATCAAATTCCAAAGCAAGATCTATTCCGCGCTCTTTCATACCACGTTAAGGTAGAGTTTTATATCATCAAAGAATACATTTTTCACTTCTAATTTAAGCAAAAAAATGGAATACCGTGGAAGTAAGTTTAATTTATTATTATGCCTAAAAATTACCCCGGGGAATCATACTGTAAAATAACATACGAAGAATTGCAACACTAAGCATCCTTGAAGATTTACGATAAATTAAATTTCAAGTTCTAGATATACTAAGAAATAACTCTCAGCCAAATGATCATGCGACAGATAAATCAACTTTAGGATTCCCAATATCAATGGAAAACGTACAATTTTATAGGTTCTTGATTGCAGTCAAATTATTGAACAGCACAGTTGTTTGTAAAGTATTATGACAGAAACATATCAAATTACTAGCATTGCTGGTATAAAAATTACCAAGAAATTTATTTTCACTGAATTATTGTTGAGCAATTTGCTACTGAACATCACTTCATTTTAGCTAACTTCGTATTTACCTGCATCGGTGAATATTTACAACGGATATCATCTGATGGATAGTTCCTCGTAACTGTGGTGTACACGGTTAAATTTTAGGGTAAATACGTTTTTCTGATAGTAATACTTGAAAGATGCCACATGTTATATTATAGTACACAAAGACAAAATGTTTTGTACTTCCAATAGTCCAATAATAATGGTATTGCTCGATTTAGAGCGGTGGGATTAGGCGCCGCAGTTTTCTTGAGTTGTCTTTAATTAAATGATTCGTTTCATTTTAAACGAAAGTCTGATGAACACGTTCAGTTTGGTTCAGCATGAAAGGTACTTGATGTCAGGGGTACCTTGAACGCGAATGTAAATAAACACATCACCTGAGCAAAGCTTTGGAGTAGTCGTTCAACAGACAAACTTATAAACGTTTTCATAGTTCAGAAGTGTATGAAATATACCTATAGCTTGTACTATTGCATGAGGTTAGGCTAGGTTACTAATGGATTTAACTTATTTTCATACATTTAATTTAGCGATAAACACATAATTTCAACATCTCAAACTGTTCCTGGGTAGCCGATATATGGCGGTAGACCTTACGCTATAGCAGCACCGAGGAAAGATTGTAAGCTCGTTTCATTTGCTCTTCGAGCGCATTCAATACAGTCCAAGAACTTGGTTTGAGGTAAAATTGTGGATAAAATTATATTCCTCGTTTTAGACTTTGATTGTTTCAAAAATATTTTTGGAGTTCTAATGTTTGCCAGCATGCTAAGTCCAAAATTTAAATCCGAACGAGCATTTGATATGAAATGGGTCACCTTAATTGGGTCAACATCAGCCCTTGATAAACGCCGTTGAGTCTTTGGTTTTCAAAATGTGCTGAAATGAAAGTTGTGGTGCAAATCAAATTCCCGCGTTTTGAACGGCTATTAGGAAAGTAAAACAATACTCGCAGAATTATTTATTGTTTTATTTGAATCAGTATACTATGCCGTTTGTGCGCTCACTTTTTAAAGATGGCATCGGGAAGATGGTGGTGACCACACTCTACCCTCACCACCACAGCCGTTGCGTTCGCCTTTCAAAACTCGGGCATTTGATTTGCCCCACTCTATGGCTAGTTTCAGGCTCCGTATCTATAATTGCAATGATGTTTCTACAGAGGAAAGAAAAATTAAGGACTAAGGAATTTAGTGAGGACTAAGGAAAACGAGGAATCAATGCACAAGGTGTGTTCCATTACAGGATACCCTGTGCATAGGAACAGAAAATTAGGAAGGAAAGACATAGACGAGACTGTAAAAAAGGTATAAAAGCTACAAAAAGTGAGTATGAAATACCAAAAACAATCTTCGTTCAACGGAAGCATATTGTAAAATATCTGCGTGAGAATCAGTGCCGTTTATTACCATGGGTATTTCCAAAAGCATAAATAAATCTTTTTCCCATTCTGATTGTCTTCTACTTTCCTTGTTTTTATTCTTACGTTCGTCCGTATGATACTTTTCTTGCCCTAATTTGTACAAATTCTTTTTGTCTTAGTCACCAAGTCCTACTGAAGATTGGCTTGGTGATGATCTGACTCTCTTCATGAGGCTGAGTAGCATGTTGGGTTTTGTATCATGACATTCTGTCCATGCAAAGGAGGTATACTTTTTTGCACGGGACGTATTGATGCTGATGATATCGAATAGAAATGAACTGTCGCTTACCTTTGAAAACAGACTTTAACGTAAACTCTATTGATCTCCTTGGGCTGACTTTATGAACTCCGTCAATTGGTAAGTTCAAGATTTGCTCTCCAAAAATAGTGGATGGCTTATTGTATTGTTCAAAATAGTCCATGAGTTTACTGGCACTGAAGTAATCGTCTATGACTACACATCTATACTTGGGCTAGTAGGCTCAAAACACAATAACTAATTGGCAACCAAGTAAGATTGCTCCTGGGAAGATATTCTTGTTAGACCTGAAGCAACGCTCTTCGTTTAATTCAAAGGTTGTCGCTAGATTTGATAACATCGAAAAACACAAAATGCTTCCAGCTTTCAATTAGGAACGGAAATTATTTCATTTTAATTCAACGTATCATCTGCTACTTGAGAAGTGAACATGTGATTAGGGAAAAATGAACGGCTCTCGCTTTGGATTGGATGTTCGGTCTCCATACTTTGATTGTCACCCAAAATTTTAAACTGTGCAGCGAGAAAATTGAATCATTAATTCAAATTTTTTTTTTTCACATACGACGAAAAGCAAAGTTTATGTACAGGGTGGTTGCTAAAAACGTTTAGCTTTAAAATTCTAATTGGTTTTTAAATATGTGAAATAGGAACTTATAACATGGAATATTCGAAAGGACTGAATTCACTGTTTTCTTAGGCCGCCGTCACACGGAGACTAAATGGTAACGTTTCATCACAATCATCTACAGTCAGCGGCACTAGTCGGTCTGTCCAGGGCACGAAACAATCAGATTTCAGCCTTAGTTCGACCAAACTGGTCCCAAACTAAGGCTGAAATCTGACGGTTTCGTAGAGCTAGACAGACCAAGTATTACCGCTGACTTTGATATGATTATGACGAAACGTTACCATTTGGTCGCCGTGTGACGGCGGCCTTACGTATCTGGTATACCTTCTAAATAAGCATAAGATCAAGGGTGCAGGAGACAAGATTATTGTTATCAGCAAACATGGCACAACTGACGCTTCAACAATGCAAATTCATCATCGAAAAAATGATGAAAATTGGATCCACCGTAAGGACTCAGAGGAAATTTTTCTTGGATACCGATTCCAACGTAACAAAATAACGATTCGGAGGAATTTCGCAAGTGGCCATCCCAATTTATTGTGAGAAACATTAATGAAGTAAGATCTGGGAGAAAAGTTTCTGAATGTACAACGGAAAATGTTGAAATGTATCGCAGATCTTGGAGGACATTTTCAATCGTAGGTCCAGCAAAGTAAAATATAAATGAAAAATTAACTTCTCTTCTTTTCAATGATACCAGTTTTATTTCCCTAGCATGTATGTGAAAAAAATCATAGCAATTTTTAAAGGTTACATTTATAACATCCACCTTGTACAGGGTGGCGCATAAGTAACGCACCCTTTTAAAAAATTAATAATAAATAAACTATGAAAGGTATAACGATAAGGTTAATTGCAAACGATAGAGGAACTCTTAAAGTTTATTTACATGTCGTATCCTGTCTACAGATACCCAGTGTATATTGCAGTAATAAATAAGGGTGCGTTACTTATGCGCCACCCTGTACTTGGTGTTTGTACGCTGTTCATTCTTAAGAACATGTGTTACTAAGAACGAAGTAGTATTCAAAGCTCAAATGCAAGCGTTTCTTCGTATTCTGAGGATATCGGAGGTAGTATTGGTCATCATGGACTTTGCTTTATAACACAAGCATATAACGTGCCTTTCAAAAGTGACGACGGTTAGAATTAGTAATTTACCTGTGTGCACGGCCCGTCAAAAATGACGGGATTCAATACCTTTCTTGAACAAATTTTCCAGATGTGGATAACAAACAAACATTTCCTTCCCAACAGTTTCCGTGATTTTAAATATTCTTCTACTTGTGCACTGGTGAAACTCGAATCACAGATACGGTCGTAATAACTATTCTTATGAGCGTGATAGAGAAATGGAAGAAGCGGACTCCATACAAAGAATCCAAGGGTATTATGAGGTAGGAGCAGGACCCGTGGAAATTTCATGTACAACGTCATCGGTAATCTATGTGGACCCGTGAAGAAGTTCCGTCCACATTATTCAACCTGTGCTGACATAAACTATCATAACCTAACAAAACCTATCATAACCAAACCTATCCTACCTAATTAAATGTCAAACATATCAATGCATGTAAAGGTGATCTTTTTAATGTTACACTGAGGAATTCGGTATTCATAATACCGCAAACTAAGACGAAAGTAGAACGGAGACTAAACAAATAAATATACATCATGTATTTCTTACAAACATAGGACACCAAGAAGCGGACACTAAACAAATATACAAATAAACAAATAAATAAACACACAACGGGTATTATTAGGTTTGATTATCTCTTTCAAACTGTACACTATTTGTGTACGGCGGAACCTGTGAAAGTGGACCTGACCTGAACACCAAAAGATTTACTACAAATTCTTAAGACGCTGAATGATAGTTAAATAGGACATATTGTGTAAGAATCTCTTTTGAGTAATTACAGTATATTATGATTCCAATGAGTTGAAAAGTTTTTGTTACACCTATTAATTTGTTTTCTTGCTCAGAAACAGGCTCCTTAGTTTAGGTTTCATAATACGCTTGCAGAATCGATCAAAGTTGACTAGATATCATCTCTCAATTCATTGTTATTTTTTCTTCATACCCCCTATGAGCGTAGCGACATTATAACGCGTATATCTTACTATCTAATTTGTCTTTCAATCTATGTAAATCTAAACAGTTTCACGGCGACCGTTAGTGTCTATCGCCACAGACGGTGTGAGCGCTGGCGCTGAAGGTCGTAGCATTCCAGAAATTTTTCACGTTTTCTCTTTACCTCTCACAGTTCTATTCTTTTTCTAGCAGACTGTGAGTAGAGAGAGACAGAGAGAGAGAGTAGAGTGGACTGACGACTTTCCCGCCGCAGGCGTGCGGGAAACGTCGTGGATTTTGACGGCCTTTGATTGACGAGTTAGGCGCAGGTTATCGCTCCCTCTAGACAGCGCCGCATGAGGCTTGCGGACTCGGCATCGAAAAGGCGGTGCTCGGCTGGCTTCCCAGCAGCCAGCTGTGCGTCAGCCAGCCAGCAGCTGCACCACATCTGCCGAATGCGTCCAGCCAATAATGATTGTACACGAGGAGGCATGATTGTCCTTCACCTATGCTGCAATACACAGCTTGTCGTGATGATCAATTCACGAAAGTAGGTTTAGTGAGCCTAAATACTATGAACTCGTTAGTGTGCAACTGTCTAAAAGCGTTTGAATTGTTTTTTTTTTCATCCCCCATCACGAGTGCATGTATAATCGATGCTAAATTCCTTAGTGTCATATATACACTTCCAATTCAAAGAGAAGGACAGCAAATTTATCCAATTTGATGATTAATCTTTTAATTACTACGTCGTTTAGCGCCAAGATTCTGAACCAAAACATCAGCATGAAAACATCTCTATTGGCGCATTATTTTGATTCTTACATTTCCGTGCTTCCACATTGCAAGTTATGAAGAACTTAATATGTACTATTACCCTCAGATTAATGTACTTTTCATGGGCAGTAAATGCCAACCGAGCGGTAAAGTTTATCTGATCGAAATTGAGATGATAATTATTCTTTGATAGCTTCCTGATGCTGCAGCGCACATGACCACGAAGATCAGAAGTACGATATTTTACATAACCGGAACTTAGAGCAGATTGCATTTCCAGTTTTTCGTACTATTTAACACTCTGTGTTTTATTTTCCTCAGTACATACTTTTCTAATTAATTAAACGAATGCTCTCTCAATTTTCATGAGAAGAAACAATGGTAGGATGCCGTAACTTACGACTTGCGTTGTGGTCCAAACATACAATCCATTTTTAAAACATTTAAAATACTTGTTAAAGACCTGAATAACAATGATTTAGTCCCTCGCAGTATTAAAGCATGTTCAAGAGGAATCTACAAAAATTAAGCTCAGAATTATGGTACAAAAGGCAGACAGTTTTATTATTTAATTTTTTTCCTGAGTTCTGGAATAATCGTTGAATTTAGAAATACTATTTTTCATTGATTAGAGAACGATCCATATTGAATCTCCTACAAAATGGAATCATTCTAGTTCTTGATCAATAGCTTGTATTTAAGAACCATTTTCTGTATGCAACATCGGAAACTTTCCTTTTAGCTATATAACTTATATTATGCCCAACGAATTCTGATGTAGTTAGGGAATAAATAAAGAAAAGGACCACGATAATTTTAGTAGTCATTCTGAAGGAAAATCAATCGTTGGCAACTACGGAAGGAGATGCAAGAAGTGTTCACAAACCTAAATTTAAAATCTATTGATAAAGTTGTTGAAGGCTTTATTTTAACTATGTGAAAAATTAGTTTAAAATTCATGTGAACTACTGAAAAATATTTATATGATAAATTGTAGCAATTTTTCTTGCCGATAGACGAATCTGAGCGAACCATTTAAAACTTTTAGGCAAGTGTAGGAACGACGTTTTGATCCATGGAAAAATGCTTATGAAATAGAAAGTATTGTACGAAAGTTGCACATGTTGATACCCGAGAGCAAAAGTTAGAGAAGTTACTCTGAATTTTCTTTTTAAGCTTTATTTTATCAAAATTTAATACGCGTCTCAGTGAACACCAAGCGTCATGGGCGCATGTGGCAACACTGGAGCTAGGGGATTTCCTACCAAACGCTTTAAAATATCATTTTTGCTCTCTAATCATTACTATCTTTTATCTTCGTATCATGCAATTAACCCAAAAAGTTATCAAATTACTCAAGAATTTACACATAACAATTTCTTACAGTGATGATGCTTTCTATATGAATCTAAGAAAGCATAAATTCAATGATGTTTTAAATTTAACCTAAAAAATTCTGATCTATACAAACAGATTAGGCAAATTATTAATAGATACTACCTTGAATGCATGAATTAATAATATTCATTGTTAGTACTCGTTTATTTCATAAACACTATCGATTTATCATGTACAATTTACACCAATTACTCCCAATATAGAAGTTCCCAACTTTACGCCAATTTTCAAGGATAAGGTGCGCAAGTGCGTAAGTTGCATTGTAACAATGAGAACAAAATTAATTTGATGATCACGTATATTTAAAATAAAACATTCTGTCGCCAGGTGCAAGATGAACAATTTACAAAATTGGAATAAATATAATGAAAAAGTTCATTCTAAAAGAAAAGGGCTTATAAAAAGTTTACCTTACAAAAATATGGCTTAATAGGTTTGCATGTTGCGAATTCATCTACTTATATTTTATTTTGAATTCGATGAAAAATTTACCACCAACTATTTTAGTTTTTCAAAATGAAACTTTTGCATCGGGTTGTTTTAAAGTTTGTTAAAGACGCAGAACAATTGAAACTGATTACCAGCCTCAATGGTGTTATTTTTAACTTCGTAAATTGTCAACTTAATTGCATCTTTTAAATGAGCGAAGAAATCCTCTCGTTTTAGTTTTTATTCTGGTTCATGAGCTCAATATCACATTCGTTATATATATATTCAGTTCATTCCATCAAATAATTTTGGGCCAGATATATGAGCGTACCAAGTTATTTCTCATGTAATTTCAGAATTTATATCCATATACGTTATCGTCAAATCCTCGGGGCGTATTTGGCTCACCATACTGATATTATTGACGGCTAGATGTTAGGTATAGGTTTATGTTTAATTTTCAACAAAATTTACACCAGTTGTGAATAAATCTTTCAAAGTTGTTCAATACACATAAGACATGCTCTTCAGACGAGATCGAACGTTGGAGGAACTTGAAGCTCTAATCACCCCTAATATCTGCGATAAACGCAAACAATGCAAATCATTGTCTTATAATTCAGCTCAAGCTTGATACGAACTCTGTGCATGGTTTTGAAAGAGTAAACATAGATTTTCTCTTCTGTTAATATTGCTACATACAAATTTCTGCATTTTGCCTCTGATATTTTATTTAGTCAGCCTTAAAAAGTTGTTTAATGGACTGAAAGTGTAATAGCGTAAACTGCAAAAGATTATCGAAAACAACCTAGGTGAGGAAAGAAACAGAAAACAGTATATATCTAAAAAGTTGTTACTAAGAGTTAAAATGATGCAATTTAAATTTCGCAATATCAATTTAATTGTGTATAAAAAAAGGTGAAAATTCTAAAAAAGTATAATAATATATGCGATAGTAGTTGAAACAATTCAGAGCAAAACAGGAAAAGTTTATTTTCATGATTTTCTATAACAGAGAGAAAAAACGCGAACGTTTTTGTAACAAACAAATGAAAGCTTTTAGATGTCATAACAGATACGCTGTTGGAAGACGTATCCTTCTTCATCATCAATGTATGAGCTCCTCAATTATACAGCAATGACCGATGTTGCTTGGAGTGTGATGAGTGCAAAAAATAATGGTGTTAAGAAAATAAAAGATTTTTGTTCACTAATTCAAGCTTATTACCATAGCGTGCACCAACCATGCAATTATTTATAATATTTGATTCCAGGAACTCTTTTGAAAATAACAGCTTATATTCACACAGATGATTGAAGACATTATATTTCACATGTTGCCAATTTTCCTGGTAGAAAGTGATGCCTACTCCTAATGGATTGACCAAATATATAAGTTATATATTGGGTTGACCAAAAAGTTCGTTCGTATTTTGAATGCCGTCTTTTCGACCTTCTAAAGATCGTCTTATGTTCTGATTATCTAATCCTGTATTCGGTACAACGAGGATGTTAACGTCAGTGTGCAATAAGCTAAGCCTGCAAGTAGAGAAGTTCTGACATTTTTGCTTGCATTCGAGTCCAAGAAATGGTGGACCAAGTAGAGCACTACCGATATCTAATGTTTTTTTTCTTCAAAAAGGAAAGAAAACAACAGTTACTCACACAAATATATGCCATGTGTATGTATCGATTCTGTTGCTTTCATTTTTTTTTAGAGAAAAGCATTAGATCTCAGTAGTACTCTGCTTGATGCACCATTTCAAGGGCTCGAATGCAAGCAAAAATGTCAAAACTTATCTACTTAGAGGCTTACTCGTATTACCCACCGACAAAAACATGCTCGCTGTACCGAATACTGGATTTAGAGAATAAGAATATAAAAATGATCTTTAATAGATCAGAAAGATGACATTCAAAAAACGAACGAACTTTTTGGCCAATCCAAAATTTATCTCATTTATCTTCTTTCTGCTCGAGTCCTACATTAAATTATTTTTTATCACCTAGCAGCGTTATTTCACAATTAAATTCTAGTATTTTACTACGTAAAACGCAATTAAATTCTGAGTAAATCACACAGCACAGAATAGTGTTTTTCGCCACATCTGCCGAGCAGTATACGAACCTAACATCAATGTAAAATTGCACAGGCTGTGGGAGAACAAACAGACATTTTATACTTTCAAATTCAAAGTTTTTAAGGGTACAACTCATAATTTATACAAAAAAATTGCTTCACTTGCTCGTGTTCAGTTTCGTAATCTTGTGGTGCTCGGTAAAATTAAAAAAAAAAACACTATGAATTTTGTCATAATTTTAAAACACCATTGTGACTCAAACTCCATTTTTGTGCGGACGATAGATTTTAATTATTCTGAAATGCACCATACATCGCAATCTCAAATCCCGTGCTGGCAACACTCTCCCCAATTTTGGTCCTCGGCTCATGAAGCATGGCCGCCTGAGGCCATTTACTCGGTTTCTTCCGCAGCGACAAGTGCCCTCAGCTCTCCCGTTTTCCTCACAAGATCGTTTGGGTGAGTGTCTATACCGTGGTGTCTATTTCTGCATGTGAAAAGTGATTAGACAAGTGTTGGGTTAAGCGTAAGGATATCGTTAGCAGATATGGTTAAAATATTTCTTAAGAAATACTTACGTAAGTCCTTGCTATAGATCGCGCGAAGTTCAAAACCAAGTTCAGTGCCGGTTCTTTGGCGTTGCCGGTTCTGTGTATAGTTCAGCCGTACCCATGATGTGAAGTGAATAAGTGACGGTTTTCATTTTTTATCTCGTGCTAATTAGACATAAAGATTTTGATGTGCATGCCGTTTCATGCCATTGCAATAATAAGAGGTTCCTTAAGCGTATATTTTTTACTAGGATTGCATAGACATGAATAGGCCTTAGTATATAACTAAAAGTGTTTTTTATTTTATTAGTTCAGTAAAAAAAGATTTCACTAGTTAGTGATTAATAAAAAATATTCTTTGAACGCCTGCTGTGTTATTGATAAGATGAGCAGACCTTTAGTTTGTACCATGTTAAATGTCTACTTGAACATTTAAACCTGAGCGTTGTGTGTGTAATTGAATAAGTAGCTGGTTGCCACATTAATCTAGTGTTGTAGTTTTATACGGCGCATCATAATCTTTTGCCAGTTAATGACTCATCGTTAGAACAGTGTCCTATAGGCGTTTCATGAATAATAATGCTTTTTCTTTTGAAGTCAGATTAAATTCGTGTTGTTCCTTATCTATTTTTTGCGAGTTTTGTCGATGACAATTTTTAGCGAATAGGCAATGTTGTCATATCATTTTATTGTCTTCTTATTTAAGTACAGTCATTAACGTATTTTGTTCTTCGTCAGGTATTAGTTCTTCGTTACCAACTCGTACTGTGCCTCTTAAAAAGAAAATCTTGAAAGACTTGCACACAACCCCCTCCCCCTCCCACACAAATGGGCCGGAAGTAAAGTAACTAAGAGTGTGAACAAAATCCATGTCCCAGCTTTTACACAAGTATTTACTCATCTCAAAGACGCTCACACATCTTCATAAGTGGTGATCCCATCACTGAACAAAGCCTTTTCTGAACTCAACCACAAACAATATAACTCAGTCACGGCCAGTACGAGAGTTGAACAAAGAGCGCCTCGAAACAACGGCGGACGCAGCGCTTCCGGTTGCCCTTGCCATCAGCTCGCCTGGCTCCACCCCCGCCTGTGCATCGTAAACAGGAAAGAAAACTCCTGGAGGCGCCCAAAAGCCGAAGACACGCATGACTGTATGGTGTCGTGAGTAGAACGGAAAATTTGGTTCGTATCTGTCAATTGATTCGTGCCTGTTCCTGGGTAATTGAGACCTCCGGAGGCGTACGTTATCATTACTACATGCCATTATATACGTCTAAATTTTCTTCATGACAGGCATTTTACTTTAGATGTTATAGAGCACGTTGTTTCTCTGAGATCTCGCACAGTTTCCTTGTTAAATTGAATCTTTTGTGTAGTGCGTAATTTTTAGATGTATTATCAAGTTATTCTTTTTAAATTGTGAATTTGACCCTGACGATAGCATCTTTTCGATTCCTAAATAGATTTACTATTTTCTCCAGATATTTTACCCTCCATAGTTACTTTTCTTTCTCAGTCTTCCTTATTTCTACTGTTTTGAGCTCTTTTCGTTTTCTCTGAAGTCCTACTGCTGCGAACCATTCTCTCTTGCATCAGAAAATGGCTACCAGGCATTCGCGCGATAACTGTCATACCGAATTTGCTGATGGGGATAGGAGCGAAGAAATAGGACCCATTTATAGAATAACTTTAACACCCCCTGCTTTCGATGAAACTTTCCCACAACGATTTTTCGATATAATTGAGTCCCAGTTCGTTTTAGCTAGGATTAGAACTTCCACTATGAAATTTCATCATGCATTGGGCGCACTAGATATTCGGTTTGCCCGACATCTCCCCCAAAAAATTATAGATAAGATAGACTATGCTGAACTAAAACGGCACATGATAGCCAAATACACCCGTAGTGAGATGGATTTGCTCGATGAGCTAGTGTCGCGAGAGGGACTGTATTGTACGGATAAACCAACGGAGTACCTCGATAAATTGCTATCATTGGCTGCCGAAAATAACCTACAACTTTCAAAAGAGTCCCTCAAGTTGAAATTCATTAAGGAATTACCTGATGAAGTTAAGCCTTGGATAGCTAGCGCAAAAAACGACGACTTAGATTTAATGGCCGAGGTCGCAGAGCAGTACCTGGTATTTGCCTCACGAACCAGAGTTGAGTCCTTTAGGACCGATCATCGCCCACAATCACCCGAGTCGGTATCGTCCGCATCCTCTCGTTCGTGTTCGCCGGATCCACCAGTAGGCAATGCCACATTCTCTTTCGGCGACCCACGCCTCCCAATCGGTATTAGAGCTTTTAATGAGCAACAGCGCCCCAAAATTTGTAGGGCGCACATTTACTATGGATTTGAAGCACGATCATGTAGGTATTGGTGCGACTTTTACAACAAACCTAGGTTGGGTCGTCAGCATGGTCGTCAGTCCGATCAGTGGCTTTCGGCCGGCCGCTTTCAGTAAGCGCAAGTATAGGTCACAAGAATAAAGAATTGCTCGTTGATACAGGAACCAGAATGAGTATTTCACCAATGTTCCCTGAATTAGGACAACTACGTCTTACCTCAATACCATTCATTGTCTACTGCTTCCGGAGAGTGTATAACTTGCAGGGGTGAAGCTGAATTAACTCTCATTCTTCAAAACCTCTGGCGATCGTTCCAATGGACATTTGTTGTCAGTGAGGTAGTTCAGCGCTTCAGCCTATCTTAGGTTTCCATTTCCTCGCCGCACATTCGTTATTATTCAATAGTAAATAGAACGAGCTCATTGATACTCTAAAGAACGTTAAAATACCGTTTAAAACGTCACGTCAATTAATGCGGTAACCTGATATTTTGTTGATTTAATGCAAGTATTCTAGATCCTAGAGTTCAAGAGTGTTTGACCTAATACCCCGTTTTAACTTGTCATCCGTCACTCTGTACGAAAAATAGACAAACTGTCCGGTTTAGCACGAACTGAGACCGGTAATTACGCACCCGGTCATTTCAAACCTCGCTCTTTAACCGTTAATGCTGAATTCGAGTTCCTATTAAACGCTGGTATAATTCGAAGATCCAGTTCTCCTTAAGCGTCACCGTTGCACCTCCTTCCAAAGAAGGAACCTGGTAAATGGAGGCCTTGCGGGGATTGAAGAGTGTTAAACTTCTTCACCATAAGTGATAGGTACTCAATTCATCCCCTTTGCTCTCTTACTTTGTCCTTGCATTTCAAATTTTTTTTTTCACGAGCGCGATCTAGACCGAGCCTACCTTCAAATTCTTGTTGCTTCTGAAGCTGTTCTGAAAACTGCTGTCGCCATGGGCTCCCTTTGTGCTGCATGAATAATTATTCCTGTACATGCCTTGCGGATTAAAGAATACTTGACCTACGTGTCGAAGATATGTTGACGCGATTTTTTTGAATACCAAAAACGTCATCGTCCATTTGAATGACTTGCTTATTGCTTATGACTTGCCTTCTTGCTCAGCACAAGTTGCGTCCGTCTATGGACAAATGCATCTTCTTCTAGACAGAACTTCTTCCCTGAGTACGAGGTGAGCACAGACGGCATACGGCCACCTGCTGACAGAGTAGCAGCCATTGCTGCCTGTGCCTCTCCTCATCTCTTCAATGTTCTCGCCACCTTCGACATTTCATACGCATGATTAATTTTTTTCGTCCTATGACTCCTTCCTTTGCCAACAAAGCTCTGGATTGACTGAACTCTTGCGCAACCACCCGGCAGGTAAACAGCTGATGTGGACTGAGGCTGCAAAGCAGTCTTTTAATGATCTAAAACAGGCTGGCGCCGAATGTACTGCCCTCTCTTTCCCCTCGCCTGAAGCTTCCGACTACCACCTTGCATCTGACAGCTCAAATTTTGCTTTTGAAGCAGCTCTTTATCAATGTGTTGACTATCAACTAGCTCCTGTCGCCTTCTTTTCCAAGAAACTTTCAGATGAGCAAAAAACGTACTCGACCTATCATAGCGAACTGCTGCTACATTCCTAGCGGTTTTGCATTTCAAGTCTCTGATAGGCGGTTATTCAGTAACCAGTACCTCTTTAACGCGTTATTTAAGAGAAATACTTAAGATGTGAAGTGAATAAGGGAAGGTTTTCTTTTCTAATTTCGTGTCAATTAATCCAAATTTTTTTATGTTCGTTCCGTTTCAAGATATTATAATAAGTGGTTTTAAAGCGTACTTTTTGGTAGGATTGCTTAGACATTGATAACTTCAGTAGATGACTACGCATAGATTATAATCTTTCATTAGTTAGTTTAATGAAAGTAATATTTCATTAGTTGGTGATCAATAAAAAAATCTTTTCACACCTGCTGTTATTAATAAGCTGAGCTGACCTTTGGTTTATACCATGTTCATGATCTACTGGAATATTTTTAACTTGAGCGTTATCTGTGTAACGTAATAAATATCCGGTTGTTATGTTCGTCTAGTGTTTGTGTTATTTTCTGCTACAGATTATAATCTCTCGCCAGTTAATGACCCATCGTGAAAACAGTGTTCTAAAAGCGCATCCTGTATTGTAGTAACATTTCATCTTTTGAAGTCAGATAAAATTCGTGTTTTTCCTTCAATTTTATTTTTAATGAGTTCTGGCGATGATAGTTTCTAGTAAATAGGTATTATTTTTATAATGTTTATTATGTCCTTTCTTTATTTTAGAATAGTTATTAACGTTTTCCTATTTTTTCGCCAGGACTTAGTTCTCTTGGGAGCTCGTACTGTCTAATAAAATGAAGATCTTCAAAGACTTTCAACTTTCACCCCTCCCCCCGTAAGTGGGCCGGAAGTACAGTAACCAGAAGTATTGGCAAAATCCATATCCTAACGTCCGCAAACGTATTTATTCACATCAAAGACGCTCACACGTCTTCCAAAGTGTAAGTTTGGCTATAAGCTGCCGATGAGGTGTTGAGTACCGTTTTAGCTACAGAATTTCATTTAGGTATGTACTTTACCGATAGTATCTCTCCTATTATTCTTATTCTTTAAAACTTATTATTCACCTTACGGGCCTTTCTGAGAAAAACGATGGTATGTCTCGTCTCCATGTTCCGACGTATAGTTTTTTAAAATACCAGACTAAAATGGGTATTAAAGAAACAATCATTTTCTTTACGTATACATACAATAGTGAAATATTATCTCACAATCTTGATAGCACTTCACGTGAAGATATACTATTTCCCGTCAGAAACAGGAACACTTTGAAATCAACAGAAAATCGTTATTATTGAGAGAGGTAACAAAAGTTAGACTTTTGAATATTTTCTTCGTCGTCACAGGTACGTTTTTTAACGTTTGTCTCAAAAGTAAGATATTCGTGGTGAAACTGAAAGCTTGGTGTAGTAAAAAATTAAATTTTAGTATCTAATGCAGTAACTCCATAATTATTAAATTTCATTTAAAAAATGGACAGAAACGCTCCATCTAGCCAAGTAAACTTTACAATTACATTTGAAAGATTTTACGCTTTAAAATATTGTGACGCTTACTTGATTAGATGGTTTTCTGATACTAGAAGATTTTCCACTGTAATTACAGTGGATCTGAATTCGAGTCTAACTATAAAGAAACGACATTAATCCCCTGAAACAGTTTGTGTATGAAAAAGTTAGGACATTTGAATAATTTCTCTTTTTTCGTACTACAATAATAACATATATATTGCGCTCTGAAGTTAACTAACTATAGGTCTGTTACAATGAATGCGGTAGGTTGAATTTTTTATTTTGGATGCAGCTTCTCTTTCATCGGAAACAGAAGCTTCTTGGCCAGTGTCAGGGAAATATCTCTAGGTTAACGACATCCGTAAATTTCACAGCGGTGCGACCCTTTTATCCGTAAATTGTAATTTTCTTCGTGCTGCTTGACAGTTGTTTTCTGGCGTACCCTACAGTAAGTAGTCATTTACAATCATTTTCGAATATTTATTTATGACTTATTTTTGCACCTGATGAAGTTTTGAGATCAGAAATTATAGAAACTTTGTCACTGGTTACTTTCATAAAGATCTGTCAATGTTTTTTCTCCGTTGTTTCAGGTTGGATAATTGTATAGTCTGGCCTGCCTAGTACCACACTGTGTTCTTTTCTTGCTAGGAATCTATAGCAAACGTTTATACATGAAATCCCAGTAATATCCTCTTTGCTCTGTTTCTTCTATTTCTAAAATTATCTCTGGACCTCAGATTAGTGACTTTTTATTTATTCTATTTGAATTGTCGACAGCTATTCCTTTCTTCCATAATAAATATATGATAGAAGTCTTCTGTTTTTTTTACCTTGATCCCCAATAAATAAAGAACCTGGTATCCCGACAGTCAGGTATCTGAAAAAAAAGTATCATTGGCTGTAAAGCTGGCAGAGCTTCAAGTTGTCACCTCTACGGGATGAAGGGTAGAAATTTCCTTTCTTTTTATTAAGAGACTTACTGAAAAGCGCAAAGATTTTTTTTAATCTCGTAATGTAATATGAAAATGAGAATCACAGAATTCGTGAAGATGTTTTATAGGTAAATATTTTGGATATCTTAGGTTTTTTCATCAGCGTAGCGGTGAACTGGGCGCAAAGTTATGTGGAAAGAGAAAAAAAGAACAGAAATTCGTTAATAAAGATTCCTAAAAACTTTCGCGTTGCCTTCCCTTTCAAGTCCGTTGATGCTTGTCCATTCAGTCATTCATTCCCCTGTAGAATCAGTTAAAATTGAAAGGTAGAAGAACAGTTAATTTCAAAGTATTTTAATCATTCTTAAACGACTTAGGTGAACGGACAGGCTAGAGACCTTACGAATCTTGAGGTCTGCAGAGTACAGAGAAAGTGGGAAGTGAAGAGAATAATTTGAATTTTTATAATGATGTCATTCAGGTTATTGTGGAGGGAGATACATACGTATGGACAGCCCAGCCCTACTGTCAGAGGTGACTCGAGTGTTGGCCAGGCGGACGAGTTGCTCGAGAGCTGTGATCCCAATAAGAGATTGCAAACAATTCAATTTGTATAGACACCCACACGCAACCACTAACCAATCGCCAGGCACTTCCGTGAAAAATTAAGAAAAATCATATTCATGCTAGTCGAATTCTGTCATGCCTAGTATTCTGCAGGTCTGAAGTGACGCAGAATAACATCAAAGTTAAATAACCGATTTACTGGAAAGAGGAGTGCGAAACTTCCGAAATCGACTGAATCCCAATATTAAAATTGAAGGCAACATCTACGAGATGTGCCGTTGAAAAGAGTGCGAAATAAAATCTCCCATGTGTGGCATGAGAAAACTGATACAGATTTCTGAAATGTGTACGTCTCAATTTTATCATAAAAAAGAAGTTCCCAAGCCTCACACTGCATACATATTACCAACCTTTTTTGAGTTGGAATGTATTGATTAACCCATTAAAATCGTGGGTATTTATGTTAGGTGATTATCTACTGCCATCGAGGTTTGCAGAAGTTTTCCTTATTGTTCCAGCACATTGAAATAAGATTTTGCGATAGCTGCACATGAAGGACAGTTTTACCTCTTAGTTTGCTTTGGGTAATCTAAATCTTAAAATTTATTCTGAAAATTGCACTGATGTAATTAATTGTTACACATTAGTCAGAAATTGCGTCTGAGATGACAATGAGATAGGGCGTTTCGACTATGATCGTTGTTTTTGACCTTTTAATATGCAAAGGCTTTGTCATCTTATCCGATGTGTGCATATTTTGCAGTACGAAAAAAGTAAACGTTTATTTACGATTATCAAGAGATTGAGTTGAACGTCTTGCTTTAAAAAGAATTATTTATGCGCTCTTTTTTCTGTTATCGATAATACTGCACTCTCAAATTTCCGTGCTAGTTGTTGTTTTCGTTGCAGTTAGATAACTACTTATTCCCTACGATGCTTCACTCACACAATATTTTCACCAATGCACGAAAACATTTCATTACGAAACAACAAGACGCAATGTAAAAATAAGAAAATTACCACACAAATTTCAGTCTGAACTAGAAAAAAAACAACACTTAACAATATCACACTCGAGTCTTTGTTGTAGCTAAAAACCGCTACTTTTTTAGTTGTATAAATTGAGCCCTTGTTTGTTGAGAGAACATAAAAATTCCTCATAACGTAAGTTTGCACACAAATTAATCACGAAACAACCTTTTAACTTGGTCAAAACATTTTATCTCTGGCGCTGTTATCTTAGATCTGCGGCTCTATGATCTAACAAAGTGCGCTCGAGTTGAGGGGTCTCAGATTTTTTGTACCGTCTGAGAGTAGCTCTCGCGGTTTGGTTCAAACTATTTGGTCAAAATTTTTTTTCTTATGAGTAAGTGCTCTAATCATGAAAATGATCAACAACACTATAATTTTTCAGATCCTATTAAATTTTATGACACCACGAGAGGAAATGTCAACAAATTTTAGCGCTCTGATTGGTACATGCGTATAGACGTTTTGAATTGCTTTTCAGGCTACGCCCACCCGAAAATACTTTAGATTGTAGGAATAACGATTTCAATGTGCAGAGAACGTAACTTACTTCTGTTGAGAAATAATGTGTGTATGAATTTCTGGCTAATGACTGATTGTTATTGATTTTTATTTTTTCTGCGATGAAAGACTATTTCCATTCTCCACTCGTCCCGTCATTGCATCAGCCATTTTTCAGGGTTAAAAGCAGAATCCTAATGAAGCGTTGCAGCGGCTTTGCATCATTTCGTCGATGTTGCAAAAACTCGGCGAGGCTGTTGAGAGATTAAGTTCGTTGAGAAATGACAGCAGTTCAATTTTTTTCACTACTTTTTTAAGAAAAATAAATCAGCAACCTCAGAACTCGATCACAACTCGTAGATCTCAGTATGTTTCAAAAAATATAATTATCTCTCTCTTAGTTTCTCTAAAACCACAACACTAGGTGTGAATCAAGCGGTGTATTTAAAACATTCAGTAGAATAGTTGAGTCGTCACATTCTTCTAGTCTCCAGGCAAATGAGTTATTTAAAAAACGACAGCTTACATTTAGATTATTGAAATGATAATTGAAGGCACAGAATATTGACAAGAATCTTACATTACAGCGTAAAGGAAATGAGTGATCACTCATTTCGGTCATGAATTATATGTACACGAGTCCGTGGGTATTTATTTTGATTGGAGTTTGATGGGGACTTCTGCTGATCGATTTTGTGCTTGGGGAAAGTGAAACGGTAGACACTGCTGAATTTTGACGGAGTCTTCTTCGAGGTGTTGGTTGCGGAGACGGTGTCAAATGCGGTGGTCTTCCTCCCGGTGAATTTTTACTCGCTCCTGCGGATGACCGGTCGTATGCGGCGCCGGTCAGAGGAGACAAGTAGTTCGTATCTATAGGACTTGGCGCGTCTATTCGCGTTACAGATCCAGTGAATCTGAGCTGCTTGTCGCGCGCTGGAGTAAGATGTTGCTTGTTACTTTGGTCATAGTGCCTGCTTGTGTGCAAATCTTCACGGGATCCACCGACAGGGTTAACCGTTCGAGTATTACTGCGGTACAGTTCAGGAGAGGAGTGATGGTGAAACAAGGAGTGTCTTGGACTACGGTTTGAGGTGTTCTCTGAATGACGCTTTTGCTGGTGCTTGTACATGTCTTCGTCTCTTTCACTTTCTCCTGAGTTAGGAGGAGCGTTCAATGTTTGGATTCCAACCGACGAGCGGATTGATGGAGATGGCGAAATAGCTCGCGAAGAAGATCCGTCCTGTGGGACTACTAAGAAGTTTGGAGGCGTAGCTTCCAGCGCTTTCTTTACTTGATTCAAAACCACACCTGTGTTAGCTTTTCGTGCAACTTTAGGAGCCGAGTTAGAACTTCCGTTAGACGATGAACTATAAAATCTATCAAGATTTTTTTTACTCTTCCTAAGCTGTGCATTGTTGTCAGAACTAACGGACGCTGTCGAGGTGTCGCTGCTCGAAGGAGCGAACGGGTGGTCGTTGGCGTCCTCGTCAGGCAGAAAACCACTTCCCGTTGGGAGAAGATACGTGCCACTGTCAATCAGTTTATAAAAACCATTGCTTTGGAGTTCATATTCTGACATATCTTGGATGACAAACGGCTGGGGCTTCCGTTTCTCGGTTGGGTAGGCTTTCGTAATGTACTCTCCGCCACCCTGTACGACGTACCCACTTTTTGGAATGTTCTTCTCCCGCACGAAAGTATAATCTTGTTGCATACTTGGAGGTGCTGCTGAATTTTGAACAGGCATCATATATCGTTGAGTATTGTTCATCATTGAAGGGTTTCGTGGGCTTTTTTGTAGGTAGCGATCGCGACTTGCTACAGCGACAGTATCGTTCACGATCGCTGATCTGTACATCGGTTGTAAGGGAGGCGCCACTTGCCGGTTCCTGTACGACCGGGCAGGCTCGATCTGGGAACAAAAGACAAATTTTAAGCGATGAACGAGTACAATTTGAAACAAATACCTCAGCGAAAAACCTAGCTAAGCTCAATTCTAGCTAAGAACAGGCTAAATCTTTCGCTCCAGGAAAGCTTCTGCCAGGAATATCAGACACCTTTATGATGAATAAATTATGAGCAATTTATAATGGTGAATTTATGTTCTTCAACTACAGATATTATAATATTTCTAAGCACTCCTCACCATAAATGAACAAATTAATCCCGTTTAATTGTTTTTGAGAATGAAGTTTCAGAGATAAAGTTTTAAAGGGACGGTGCTAACCTAAAAACATGTCTTTTGAATGAGTCGTGGTGATGCTGATGTGAACCAGAATAAAATGTCGATTGATGGTCAGAAATTTAACGAGCGCCCTGGGGAGAATTACAGACTGAGCTCCAAGCCCTGAAGTCCCCGATTGATGTCACACTTGGTGGCATTGAAGCACTGATGATGGGCTGCCTCTGTTAACATGTTGACTGCTAAGCAACGTTTCCTAGAAAAATGTCAATGGGACCGCTAAAAAGGTTTTTACAAATTTGCATACAATTGAAAATATGAATGCTTATACATATTTCCATTTTATTTCAGGGTTCTATCGCCATTGTGTGTTTTGGAAAAGCGCGGAAAGAATCTCGTTAGCCCTGTGGGGTCGCGCTGTTGAAACCTGTTTTTTTTGTGTTTTTTGTAATTTTTATGAACTATCTAACCTACAACGTATAATACGACTTCATTACGATTGCTAACCTGCTTCAAGGCTCACAGAAGCGGTGTAATTGTAGCTAATTAGGATTTTAGATTTAGGAGGCTTCATGAGACCATGCCGACATCTTAACTGTCGACAGGCAAAATGTTTTCTACTTTTTCATTATAAATATATACTTTCATTTTGTTATATAATAATGGAGTAGTAATATTACCAATGTTATATATTACGAATTATTACAATGTTAAACTGATGAATATTTTATTGTTTATTTTTAAGAAATTTCGATGTGTAATACGCAGCAATTATATTATTCGCACTATTTAGTATCAGAAAGTCTAAAACAACATGAGTAAAAAAAAGCGTGGATCCTGAAAGGATAAAACAAATGCTAAATGATTTATCAAATGAATTATTTACATCTGATGAATCAGATTCCTTTCACGACAGTGATTTAGTCAGTGGTCCAGATTATCGACCAGATTTATCGGAAGTAGAGACTGAGGAAGAAATTGACAGATAGGTGATTAGACAGGCTATGGAAGACGTATCCAAAAATACACTTTTGGACACATTTCTCGACGGTGTGGATTGTTTTGAAATATATAATAAATTTCATGATTTGAAATGCAATTTATTGGCTAATAGTTTTCACTTTGTTTCTTTACAGTTTAGTATGTAAAATGTTTTCAAATATTATTTATACTTTTCAGTCACTGAAATTAATTTTGTTGTGTGAAATGAAATGATATTAATAACACAAACTTTTCTTTAGTGTGTAATTTTCCCAAATCTGAACCAAGCGCTACGCTTCCAAAATTTCTTCCATCAGGAGGCACTGGTATTTAGCGCCGTAGGAATAACATGTAAAATAAGCAGACAGAGATCACCAGCAACATGGATTGTTGCTGGCCTTAAGAATAGACAATTAGCGATCAACAGATATTTTTGACGAGGCCTTATTGAAAACTGCTCCGTCAACAATTATTGTTGACGGGCAGACAACGAGTTGAGAGAATGTATACTTTTTGAGTGCCTTTGAATTAAAATACAAAACACCTCCAAGAAGACGTTTCATTTGTGAACGGGTGACCTATACAGAAAAAAACACATGTGAAATTTATCACATCGCAGTAAGGTGATGCCGCTCAAAAGACATGTGCTTAGGAAATGAAATAAAGTTCTTCAATGATTACTACCGAATATTTCAAATGACGATGAGACATTCATTTTTCGATTATATTGAGGAACAGCGTTGAAATTAGGGAAAAATTCATGAATGGTCCTACACTTAATATCATTTGTGGTTAGAGGTTTACAGCCCGAACACCAACATTGAAAAATTTAAATAATTAAATGTAGGTGTTAAGCAACGCGGTGTGAAGTTACAGGGAAAGCACGTCATCATTGTTAGACATTTTTTTTACGAATAGATTTGTGATGGCGGCCGAAATGAACGCGGGTGTACGGCGGGTGCTGAGGCAGGAGGAACGTGCCTTCTGTGTCACCATGCGCTCTTGCTTCTCACCTCTAAAGAACCTAGTTTCTTTTTCGTTTTAAAGATTATCGGTATTTTAATGTTGTATCAAAATTTCATCTCTGTCTCTTTTTCTATGCTGTAATTATGTTCCATTCGGTTTCAAAGGCCTTGTGGTTACAATAATTCTACCTTCTGTCGGCCAGCCAGAAAGAAAAAGTTTGGGTCTAATTGTTGAAGGACCGCTGTAATCGAATATTATCTAAACTTTGTGTAAAAAATTCAGAAAAATTGCATTAGCTTATCGGTCGTTATAATTTTATGACTTGTGTATTGAAGAAACAATAGTTAGAATTTTTAGTTAAGAGTATCGTAGACGGCACCAAAATTAATATCATAAGATGGTCAGCAGTGTTTCTCAAAAAGTTAATATTACTGAAAATCAATGGAAAGAATTAAGTGTTAGTTGATAGAGAATGGAGAATAAATTGCTTCTAGAGTTATGTTTTCGCCAGCCTTGATAATAATGGAGTGCTGGCCCTGGTTTCGCCTTGACGATGATGACGATTTGTATGAAGGACAAGCTTTGTTGTAATGCTTGCTTACTCAACGCCCGCGTTCACTGCGTGCTAAAATGTGAACGCTTGCCCAGACTTAATGCTTCAAATTAGTCAAACTATCCAGCGCTGATTACAGCTTTTTCTCTATTTACGGAAGCCATTTCGGCTTGCTCAAATATTTTTAAGAGACTCTAATTTGAAGATCTTAAAACGCACATCCAATTTTAAAGTCACTGCGAAAGTTAAGTCAGGTGCAAAAGACAGTAACTTTTATTTCCCCTAAAATATAATGCGATATAAAAGCTCGACAAAGGCATGCATCGTCGGAGTCCAAGTCTCAGAAAAAGATAGCGACTAATGAGTCAAATTAGGAAGACTAATGCCTGCCACTCGCACAGATGATCTCTGCCTGCTTATTTTTAGCGAGCCTTTAATTAAGGAGAGCGACTGCTGCAATGAATGTGCTCTTATAGTGGCTTCGTCTCCATTAATTTATCGGAGTGCAACCTCTGGTCAGAAGGGCTAAGTGGAATTGTGCGTAGTCTCTACCACAGTGGTACACTACTCTGCGAACGCCAGTAGTGCGTGGTACAACTACTCTATAACAGTATAGTAAACAATTCCGTGAGTACCAGTAATGCTTAGAACGATCACTCTACCTTAAAAGTAAACTATTCTGTGAACGCCAGTAATGCTTAGGACGATTACTCTACCTTAGAAGTAAACAATTCTGTGAACGGTAGTTGCGGGTAAAACGACCACACTACCTGAGCCGTAAACTATTATGTGAGTTCCAGATAGTCTCCATTGATACGTAAGGATGATCACAAAACGGACAGGGCGCAGCAGCGCTGCACAAGTAGGCTGCTACAAGCGTTAGCCACGGTAGAAGAAACAAGGTTAGGTCAAACCAGTCTTTTTTTGTTTGTCGACCGTGTGGCAATGCTGACGTCATGGCAACGAACCAATGGCAGCGCTCATATTGCATCTGACAGCACTGCTAGCCCCAAATCTGTCACCACTATTGGACTAACGACATGTCGCAATGGTGATAATATAAAGTTTGTTTGAAATAAAGCCATTCTATTGGTTAGCCGAACAAGAGGAGAAGTTGTTTTCCCCGCAAAAATGACTCTACCTTGTTTCCTCTAGAGTGGCGTTAGCTGCCGTGTGGGGCTAGGGGAGCGCGACTGAGTTGCTCTGGCACGTGGAGGTAATCATGGAATATTGAGGTGGTTGTTGTTGTTACCTTAATGTTATTTGCAACACGGAGATACTTTTGGTATCTTCTCTTCATTAAATCTGTGTATTTTATGTGATTTTTCGTTGAATTAAGGTGCCGAACTGTAATTCTCTAGAGCTTAGAAGCTAATGGTTCTTCAGCAATTGCCACAGCAAATTTGTTCTTTGTAGCGCCCATTAATTGTTGTAAATGATGATGCAGCGATGCAGCGTTACCAAGATGCTTCAAATTTTTATCATTTGCGGTGAGTTTGTTATTGCTGTTACGAATATATGTGAGTGTGCAAATGCACTCATAAATACGAGTAAAGCTCTGTCTCCTCAGGTCTCTTTGAACTGTGTGATACTTAAATCATTTAATTGTTAGTAAATTACTCTTTCATTGTTTGAACAACTGAAAGTGTGTACAGGAGCTCATCGCTAATTGAGGCTCCACTATTTTTCTAATTTTAGCTACATAAATTCTTTAGATGTGTACAAGAAACACACATTCTGATTTGAATAAATTGCATCTTAGAAGAAATAATTTCGATTCCGTTCATAGAGTACGTGTATTCAGTTCAAAAGGTGTTGCATTATAAGGGAGGCGTGTATTATTTTTTTTTTGTGAGGAGTTTTTTTCACTTGTGTTCGTTTGGATTTGTTTCACTGGTGTAGGGGACGAGCAAGCAAGCAAGCATGCAACCAAGCAAGCATTTAACCAAGCAAGCATGCAACAAAACAAGCAGCAACCAACCAGCAGGCAAACCAGCGAGCAAACGAACAATCAAACATACAACCACTCAAGTAAGCACTGAAGCATGTAGCCAGGCAGTTAACCTACTGAAATTATCAAGTATCACGTTGTGCAGGTCCCGTCAGAAAGACGGCATTTGATATTTGTAGGTAAACAGCGCAAACCCTTTAATTGAGATGGTAATTTTCTAAAGCAGCATTAAAGTCCCGGTACTTGGAGAATTGAAAACTTTCGGTAAGCTTATTTGTTATACAGGCTTTCCTCCTCTCAAATTCTACCAGCGTTGTCCTATCAGGTGCCATTACTTCAGGCTAAATGAATCGCTAAAAAAATTCTCTTAATAACAATTTCTGTTTCATACAAACAGATTCATGAAATTATAAAAATGTACTATTTTTAATATTTCGTACAGCTTTATAGCGTAGATTAGCATGGGCCAGAAAATTGAAGAGTTTAAACAATTTAAACAATTTATTTACCACAGGTGATACAGAGGTAGAATGTTTCTTAAGTCTAGTACAATGGTCAAATTTGAGTATAGCTACCTGTGGGCCCGAATATGTTCAGCGACTTCTGGGGCATCCTACCATCAACGTTATTCTAAGTCGTACAATAATGCGCCAATAATAATAATGATAATAATAATAGTGTTTAACCTAAATTCACTTAGCCTAGTTTCGCATTAGACTGATCAATGAGATAATTCATTCGATATTAGATACTTCATTTTACAATATAGGTTAAATGGAGTATATTTAACAGTATAATCGGTAAATGATTTAAGAGCAGACTGAAGATCGGCGATATCACCCATGGCAAATTACATTTTTAGGACCAGTCATGTAGGAGATAAGATTATACTTGGTGATCTTACACGACTAGTATTGTGATAGGAAGTGAGACTCAAGACTTCTTTTGAATACCTTGTAGGAATGACTTTCACGGATCTCCGCAGATATTGAGTTCCAAGTTTTAGTTCCAACGAAGAGAATACTGTGTTGCGACCGGGCCTTTGAGTAATAAGGAAGCATGAATTTACCTCTATTTCGGGTTAAATGGTCGTGATGACCAGTTTGCGCAGTTAATAATTGTATCAGGCTATTGTCGCCATCAATTGTTAATGTTTTGTAAATGAAATTACAAATGGAGATTTTGCATAGATCCGAAAGTTTAAGTATTCGTAGATTTTTGAATGAGTCATTTGTGTGAGCATTATATTCTAGATTCTTTACCGCTCTGATGGTTTTTTTTTTTGCAGAGTAAAAATCATGTTGGTTTTATTTTTATCAGTTCCGTGCCATGCTTCTATTCCGTATTGCAAGTATGGTGAAATGAGCGTTTGGTAGAGCATTTGTAAAGCTGTTTCAGGCAGGAAATTTTTAACTTTGTTTAGGATTCCGATAGATTTTGATAATTTAGAACTAATATGAGTGATGTGTCAGATGTTTATCTATTATGAGGCCAAGAAACTTACATGAGTTGGTTTCTTCAATTTCACCATCGCCGATTTTAATGCGGGGGAGAGATATTTTTTTTTTTATATGAGAATGTAATATATTTTGTTTTATCGATATTAAGGCTTATTTTATTAGTTTTAAGCAACAATGCAACCTTATGGAGTTCATTATTTATACTTTCCGCAATCATAGCGGAATTTTGGTTCGGAAGGACCGCAGAAAGCGTACTGTCATCGGCAGAAAGTATGAATTTGAAAAATGATGTAAATTTAATAATGTCGTTGATAAAAATCAGAAATAGGAGAGGCGTAAGGGCAGATCCTTGTGGCTAATTGTCTGTGGGTCTGATTTTGGGTCGTCAATGACAACGTATTGCTTCCGATTTGCTAGGTATATATATGATCTGAACCAATCATAAGCAGCCCCTCGTATGTCATAACAGTGTAGTTTCGAGAGCAATACGTTGTGGTCCACACAGTCGAATGCTTTTCGAAAGTCAAGAAATATGGAAAAACAAGCTTTCCTTCATCTATATTAGAATAGAGGTATTGTGAATGATTTAATACAGCTTGTGTCGTCGAATTTTTAGAACGAAAACCGTAATGTTTGTCGTAGAGAAAAGATTTTTGTTCAAAATATGAATACACTTTTTTATCCACAATTTTTTCGAATATTTTGCTAATGATTGGTAGTACAGAGATAGGTCTATAATTATTAATCCTATTTTTATCACCATTTTTAAAAATAGGGGTCACTCTGGCAATTTTGAGAGAGTTGGGGAAGATACCTTGAAAAAGTGACTGGTTGATAGTTGATAGATAGAGTTGTAGGACAGTAAGGACAATTGAGCTTAAAGTTGATTTGAGGTAAAAGATCTTTGACTCTCACGAGCCTGGCTATAGTAAAACAATAGGATGTTATAGTATAGTAAACGAAGCGCACAATAAATCATCTAGATGCTCAAAACGTTTGGTACGACAGCGACTCTACTTGAGCGCGGGAGACCAAAACTACATCACCTAAAGTTAAGCCTGGACAATGTAATGAATTTGGAATGAACCCGAGTTCGATCGAAAGATATTGCTCAAGAATTTGAAACATGCGCGGTATCAGCGTAAGTACTCAGAAAATACCAAGTTAATTGAATGGCTTACATGAATATGATAGACTACTTTTACCTGAACTAATCTGAAGAAAGAGTTGCTTCTTGATATGAGTGTTATAAGGCTTACTACACCATAGGACGCTCTACTATAAGACTATAAACATACTGTAAAAAATTGAATTTTTTGGAAAAAGAGACTCAAACGAGATTTCACTTAGGTAAGATGGGGCTTTTCTCACCTAAATATACAATGACGGCGGGTAAACTTCAAGGAAGTTCCATATTTTTACGTTGTTTTTCTGTTCTAGTGGAACTGGTAATTTAAATGGTATCTGAGATGTAAAAGCATCTCATGAATTCATCAAGAAACTGGACGAAAACCTCAAGTTACCCAGGAAAAATTGCGGGTTGTGGTATTTGAATCAAGAAACTACGACAGTGACCCTAAATAAATGTCTAAATACGTTACTGCGTGGCACTACAAAAATAAAATAAAAACAGTTTTGGCATGGCTTTCGATGAGTCGATGACTCGAACCTTTTTAGAAAAATGTGAGGAAAAATTGAAAGGTCGATTATACTCACTCCATGCAACGGAAGTTCATGAATCGGAACACATTGTATCAGCGCTGCCTTTTTCATCTAATTTTGGAATAGTATCCATGCACAATCGTTTAAATTTGATTCAGAAGTAAAAATATGTTGATTGAATTTACCAAGATGAAAAGTCATGCTACTCACAACCGGTATTAGGTTCCTTCGTTGTAAATGTGAAAACATATTTCACCATTTCTATTTGAATGATATTATTTTCAAATTAAATTTATCGCTTTGAAACACAAGTTTACAGTTCAAAAGTCTTTACATGTCTTGTGTTCAGAAACCATATACAGAGTTTGAAATCAAGCAGGAATTCGATTATAGGATATTCAATACTTCTATCACTTTTAGAACGGATGTGACTGCCCTATCAGCTCCAGAGATTAGAATAGAATACGGTAACAGGAACGAGCCGAGCGGTCTATGATCAGATTGCTGCCTTTACGAGTCTCGTGCCGGCAGATGCCAAGCGCGCACAAGCACCAAAGTGGAAATAAAGGAGAAAAATTGTCTCACATCCAGTCATCAATATTCTCGCACCAGCACCATTACATGCGACTTACAGCGAGTTTCCATTTCACTGGCTTCTGGCTCGTTCCTCTTGATTCACACATGAATCACACACACACATGAATGTGCGAATTGATTTGCTAATTTTTTTCGCCGTAAGTAACATTTGAGCCGTTACATGTTATTTCATTTCGTGGTACGTTCACTCGATTTTTGTATATAACACTACCATGCGTACCAATTATTTGGGTTCGTATATTGCCTAGTGCCTCAGATATATTTTATTTTAATTTCTCTCTAAAATTCTAAACGATTTTACACTTGGAATATTCGGAGATGTATTAGTCAAGACTATTTGTTAAAGAATTCACTATGCTAGCAGAGACGATGTTCTCTGGTAGCCGGTACTAGATTTTGATCATTTTATCCGTTAAAACATTCAGGGCCTGAGGCGTCATGAAACATATTCTGTTTAATTTTCAGCCGTTATTTCCATTCACATTATTGTCAGTGCCGAAACGATTTGTTGAACTCTCAGTTTGCCTTGTTCAAGGGCAATTAGTCAAAGCTTAGAATTAAGGCGCCTTCCATAGCTGAGATCACGGAATTCTAAATGACCTCGTAGCTCGAAGTTCCCAATGTGTTTTGGGGCGAGTGTGTGTTTGGTGCACTCAATGACTTTGTGTGTGAGTGTGTGTGTGTGTGTGGTGCACCAATGTGTGTGTGATGCACCCAATGAATATGTGGTATAGCTCCATCTTTCTCCTCTCCAGTCACCCCCGCAAATATCTAACAGCGCGTTACTTGGCAAACATTTGGCAACTCATCCAGACTTTTTTCGATTGTTTTACCGACTTCGAAGACGGTCAGCTTATAACACTCAATACACAAGGCTGACACATTTTTTCCGAACTCAGATAAAAATCGAGCGGAAACACTCTGGATAACGCAGCAAAATACACGAGATAAAAATAAAGCTCAAGCCATGTTACAGTAGCCATTAGTTCATTTTACAATTCTCATTTCGCAGCTCAAATCAATACTTCGCCATCAAACAAATAATCGGCTCTTAGTTTGAACCATAAGTTATTAGAATTATAAATAACTGATACAAAAAAGGTTACAAAACAGATTTTCACGACACAAAGGGGGCCTAGGGCGTGAGATGCGTGTGGCTGGCTCAGATCACCTCGACGAAGGGGGTAGAAACAAGGTAGGGTCAAATCAGTCTTTTTTTCGTCGACCGTGTGGCAATACTGACGTCATAGCAACGAACCAATAGCAGCTCTTATATTGTATCTTGCAACACTGCTAGCCCCAAATCAGGCACCACTATTGGCCTAACGACATGTCGCAATGATGATGTCATAAAGTTAGTTTGAAATGAAGCCGTTCTATGGGCTAGCCGAACAATTGAGGAGGTGTATTTTCCCCCATAGAAATGACTCTATCTCGTTTCCCCTACCGTGACCTCGACCCAGATGTGGTTTGTGTGGCTCGTGTGGCACGCCAGCAGGTAGCCATGGCAGCTGGGGCGTCAACACGCCGGCCCTCCTGTCTCTGGCCTGCGCCGGCCCTCCTGTCTCTGGACTGCGTTGGCCCTCCTGTCTCTGATCTGCGTTGGCCCTCCTGTCTCTGACTTGCGCTGGCCCTCCTGTCTCTGGCCTGCGTTGGCCCTCCTGTCTCTGGCCTGCGCTGGCCCTCCTGTCTCTGACCTGCGCTGGCCCTCCTGTCTCTGTCTCTCCTGTCTCTGGCCTGCGCTGGCCCTCCTGTCTCTGACCTGCGTTGGCCCTCCTGTCTCTGGCCAGCTGCAGTCTAAAGCCTGATCACGTACGCTCTACATTTTTTACTTCACAATCCCATGAAATTGGGATCCGATTATTGCAGGAATAAAGTATGAGAATGGATTTTCTTTTTGTTGACAAAATTCCAGTAACATCAGCAACACTCTTTTTGTGCATTGATTCGACGAACTATCGCCGGAGAGCCATTTTGACTGTTTTTTATGTAACAAAGACCACATTTTAATTTGCGCCACAGATGAAATGATGATGGATTATTTTTATTAACAAGCCGATGTATATCGCTGAGCTGTGTTAAAAGTAAAATATAAATTTGAAGGAAATCTACAAGCTCAACTGTCAGTGACGAAATTCTTCGTAGTCCTATCAATGCTTTAGTTTTTACTCAATTCTTTAACTTTAATCCTCGTTTTACGCTGTTTTTTATCTCCTTTTAGCGCAGAAAAATAAGCGTACAATTTTACTTTAGATCAGATTTATCAGGTATATCAAGATCATTATGTGACAAGATGCAAGTATTTAATTATTCATGAAGTTTTACAAATCATTTTAATGATTATAATTGATCTGATTATAATGGGTTTGCCTGTTTTCCTCAAGTGAAGCATCCTAACACTTTTACTCAGTAGAATGTTCCAGTGAAGAACATTACGTTCAGCAAAAACTGTTGTCATTGTCGCTAACGAGACGGCAAAGACAAAGGAGCTCTGAGTTGAAGTATGGTAAAGAAACTTTATTGATTTTCAATCGTTGGGAAAAATTTCTGCAATATTTCAAGACACCAAGCTATCCGTAGGTCTTCGATGTAATCTGTTATAAAGAAGTTGAAACTGTTAGATACTGAAGATAAGTTAAGAATTACAAAAAAAAGTTTTAATTGTCTCCACAGTGCCGCGATTGAGTTAAAATGATCCCTTAACATTTTGACCGCAATTAGTAAAACTGAAATTCAATATTCAGCTCAAATTTAAACTCAATTGTAATCAGCAATTCTAAAAAAATAATTCATTAACTAGATCATGCCTTCATTTAGCTTCAATAAAGTATTTGAGAAAATTGAGTTTGTGACTGACCACTGGTCGGTCAGCAGCATTATGAAAATCCCCTCCGTGGCCACCGGTGGCGCACATTGCGGTCAGTGTTAAGGTTTGTTAGAGGCCATTCATTGCCAAAGAGCATAGACACACGGGGTGTCAGAGTATGTACCCTGCACACTATATATAATATTGCTAAATAGAAATGAAGTGAATGAAAATCGACTAGAATGGACGCCTCTCCACGCCTTAATTGCTGCATTGCGGCTCATCTGATTTTTTTATGAGCTTAGTGCTGTAAAAAAATTGCTTCTAGAGAAAAGACCTATTGAGAGATGGAACAAGCGTTGATTTCTTTTAGTTTCGACTATCAAAAGAACGGTTGACTCAAGAAAAATGCCCAGTTTTATCTGGAAAACAATATACCAAGTGACGTATGAATTCTGTAGGTTTCTATATAAGGTAGTAATTCTTAAATTATTTCATACTGTTTTGAAATTTTTGAAGAATCAGGGTCACGAGAGAACTGATTTTAATAAGAGAATTATGAAATCTGAAAGTTACCTCATTTCAAATGAAAACCTAAACACTCAACATCTTGGACTCGTTCAAGAATTTCCCTCCCCTGAAAATAATGACACCATTACACCTGTCTGATATTCTGTGACTCTTTCGTTTCAGTCATCAAAATTTAATTGCTTACGAGTTCTTCGAAGAGTCGTGACCATATTTCTATTGAAATGAATGGTGAACACTAGAAGTTCGAAGAAAATTCAGGTTTAAGAATTTGTTCGGGTTTGTTGAAAAGATAAAATATTCTACTGATTGCTAAGATAGTGATTCTTTTCCATTTTTTATGTGAATAATAGTATCTGTTTATCGTTAATTTAATCTTTGTTGTAACATTCGTCGACTTTATTACATCCATTGGAAAATAGAGTACTGTTTTCATTTTGGAGTCTATAAAAAGCTTGGCATCGGACTACCATGAAAGGACGCACATGAAATTGGTTGAAATTGGCAAAACAAATGCGCTATGACGTGCACGATTATTGAGTAGATAAATCTCATAATGAATGACAGCAATGCCATTATTTGACGGAAAAAATTAATCACAAATGAATTCATCGTGTGAACGCTGCAGTAAACATCGACGACTGTAATGACGCAAATGTAACGTAAGATAGAAACGCAGTTTCTAAAACAATGGGAGACCTTGGATAATGTAAAAATTCACGACACTTTGAATGAAAAAGTTGGACGTTATGAAAATTTTGGAGCACGTGTTTGTTAATACTGGTGGTTAGGCGCTCGGGCGAGCTGCTTTTTTCAAACGTACTTTGTTTTCCAAAAACTCAAATGCATAAAACAGCAAAGAGATTATTTTTAAAATAGTTTCTTACGTGCCGCGAAGGTTGAAGTAAATTTCTTATTTTTTCACCTTTGAAGTAAAATCTGCAATAAAATATATCGTGGAGACTAATTTTTCAACCAAAATTGAACACTGACGTTCGTAGGTGGCTAGGCGTAAATAATTACCAAGCAGAAGTTCAATTGCACACACTCGCAGATATCCGCTCTTGCTAACACCATGAATTTCACCCAGCACTCGCACTTGTGGCTGCAAAAATGTCGAACGTTATCTATTATTAGTTCTTTATTGAACGGTGAGCTGCGAAGCTGATGTGCACCTCATTTCGTTTTAACCCCTTAAGAAATTTCAAGAAATTTTATGAGCTCGTCTCAGTTAATCCATCAGTGTCCGAGCGCTAGCATTTGCTTAAATCAAAACCCCTCACATGAGCTAACGTTTTAAACCAGAACGTAGCGGCGCAGGCCTTAGAAAGCTACTACGCTAATGCGTCTTTAATGCAACCGAAACGTAAATGCTCTTCTGAATGAAGTAGGTTGATATAACTGAAAAACGCGTTTACGAGTAGACTTGCACGAAACGAAACTTGATCTAACTGATTTCGTAAATGGCACCGACTTGCGTGGTGTGTGAACTGGAACACACACACAATAGTTCCTATCATGTAGGGTACAGTCACCACCACGCCGGGTACAGTCACCACCATGCTGGGTACAGTCACCACCATGCAGGGTACAGTCACCACCATGCTGGGTACAGTCACCACTATGCGGGGTACAGTCACCACCATGCAGGGTACAGTCACCACCATGCTGGGTACAGTCACCACTATGCGGGGTACAGTCACCACCATGCTGGGTACAGTCACCACTATGCGGGGTACAGTCACCACCATACAGAGTACAGTGACATAACCCAAACAAATCTAACCACCCAACACCAACTGCTCTTACCCAACCGTCCGAATGGCAATTATTGCTTCGTTCGAGAGCAAAACATGCTGGTATTCAATTGAATGTAAAGTGGAATCACTCACACTGTAATTAACTTTCGAATCACTCACACTGTAATTCATCTTAACTGTAATTAACTTGAACTTGACGCTGTAATTAATCACATTGTAATTAGCGTATGAGTGGATGCGAGTTCGTGGAACTTTGCACGATCTGTGGCATATCTTTGTTTTTTTCGCACGGATCTCCTTTTTTCTTTAATCCCAAGACGAGAGATGGCACTCGTGACCATCGAAGTGATGATACGCTCAGGTATTTGCAGCTGCAGCGGGATCTCCTGCACTCACATCGACGATGACATTCCAGCTATTGTTGGCTAAGATTATTCCACAAGTTGGTGAAGATTTTTTCGTTCTCTAAGTAAATTAAATAAAAATAATATAGAAAGTTATAGCATCAGATGTGGAAGGCTCCATGTCTCTGACGTGTACAGTAAACTTTGAAAATTAGATGAAGCCGTGCAATGGAGACACAATGATGAAGCCGTGCAGTGGAGAGAATGATGAGGCCATGCAGTGGAGACAAAATGATGAAGCCGTGCAGTGGAGACACAATGATGAAGCCGTGCAGTGGAGACACAATGAT
>JACJUY010002256.1:21074-31721 GCA_014220935.1 Platorchestia sp. MABIK | reverse complement strand
TGTCCGGCTAGTTACATACTTGTCCGGCTAGTTACATACTTGTCCGGCTAGTTACATACTTGTCCGGCTAGTTACATACTTGTCCGGCTAGTTACATACTTGTCCGGATTGTTACATACTTGTCCGGCTTGAAAACTATTAATTGGATAATTCATGAACATTAGCAAAACTGCTGTTTACAGCTGTTTTACAGTTTTAATTTGACACTCTGTTCTGTAAGCATTTATGTATTCGAAGAATCATTCATTTAATCTCTGATTTGGTTTCTTATTCATTAAGGAAATATTAAGTTGAACAGTAATTTTGCTTGAACACAATTTCACTGACATTGTGAGCAAAATGACACGAGATAGCTGATGAAACCCCCTCCATGGCAACGAGTGACCCAGAATTTAGAGTAACATCGAACTAGTTACGTTAAAAGCTATTTTTCAGCGCGTAATTGTCAAAATAAAAGTACAACACTAAAAAATTGATAAGTTAGCGAGCTATGGTACTCGTCATACGCTAAAACTCTACGGATTTCGAACAAAATATTTAATGATGTTATTTTATTTTTTGGAAGCAATCGTTCACTCAACTTATCGATCTTCACAACACTGGCCAAGGTGACCATTTCAGCCATATTGATTAGGTTAATACTTATATTTTTCGAGTTCATTTTAGCATTAGCACAGCAGCCACTTCTTGAACACTTTTTAATAAGTCATAGTTTTGCTGATGCTCAGCCATTACTTCGTTGCACTGACACACGCACGCTTTCTGATGCTGTCGTGCAGCTAAAGGCGATCAAGGACAGAAATTAGAGGCAGCTGCTCACGGCGCCGTGGCGACAGCTGTCAACAAACCGCGGCACCGGGACGTACACACCCCTTACCACGAGGCGGCCCGCAGCCGAGTGAGGGCTATAGGCTGGCCGAGGCACGGCGGTGGCGTTTGGTTGCTATAAAATTCTATCTCACACGAGCTGTACTTCCACTAGCCATGTACTTAAAGCAAGCCACTGCGCTTCTTCAGTTTCAATTCCTCATTGCGGACCACAATACTGTGTGTGAAGCGACACAGGTAAATGTTTGAATTCTAGTCACGTGATTCAAGCCTCACTACTTCAGCATCATGAAAAAAAATGTCCTACATTACTTCAACAGTGGGGACGAAATAATTCATGCCAACCCCAGCACAAAGACAATGCTGAGTAGTCTAGCAATTATTTTTGTAGAACCTTAGCGATGCCGCGCTATAGGGCAAAGTTTTGAACATATTTGCTCCTATTTATTTCACTTAGAATTTTAACTATAATTTTTAATGCAATGAGAAGAACTTCAACTGATCAGAGAAATGCAGTTATTATGAGCGGGTTGTGTACGCTGGTACAAAATGCGATACGAGCGTTTAACTATGTACAGAAACTTCATACCCTCCATGTTACCAGAGAAATGATAATAAGTCACAAACATTCAATCGATTTACCTTGAGAAATTATCTGAGCTAGACATGACAGGCAACGGAGTGCTTAGCTAATTATTGATGTGTAGTGTCGACTGTCTCCATTGGGAGCACGTTATGTCGACTGTCTCCATTGGGAGCACATTATGTCGACTGTCTCCATTATGAGTGCAGTGACTCTCCGAGGACGTCCACACCAGCGCTCCACCACACACAGCAGCAGCCGTGACGCGAGGGTGTTCCCAACGCCAGGTGTAGTGTATGACAGAGGTCACGTCAACTCGAGGTTCTCGTTGTAAGGACTTGGTCCGATATTCTTAAGGTAAAATTCTACTTCTCTATCTCTACCTCGGGGCGCATGGCGTTGGGCCGCTTAAGCTTGCCGCTCTGCACCTCGGGTGAATACCAAATGAAATTGTACAGCGTATACCAATGTGATCTACATGTGGTTGAAGTACTCCGTGAACTTATATTATGTCATAGTTGATAAATTTGTAGCGTCATTTCACTCTTTCGTTAGCCGTATTTGATGTCCTGTAAGATCGTTCCTGTTTATCTGTCCAACAGGCCAGATCTTAGCGACTACGCCTTTACCCATATCGCAAATTCAGAACTTCTATAGTCTAACTGCTGTAGTGTAATTTAAGCGCTGGTCCTGCTCTCCGTGTCCAGATCTTAATAACTGTGATTCTAAAATCCCACTTACTGTATACTGTAAAATTGGTTCTCTCGTCTTCATGCACCGATAGTCTCTTTCATACCTAAAATTAACTGTCAAATCAATGGTTTTTCGTGCTGTCAAATTGAACAGTAAGATCTCGTTTTCCATTGGCCTGCCACCTAACCAATGCCGATCCTGCATGCCCTGACATTCTGGCGACCTTGCCAGGGGGTTTGGTGGTATGGTAACTGTCAAGTTCAGGTTTTGTTCTCAATTTAGTGATTTTTGTGAGCGGTTCTGAATTCGCGAATGCGGTATAGCGGTGTGCCGGGAAGTGGAGGCTTGAGCTGCCCTCCATTCTGATGCTGAGGTTCTGCACCTCTACTGGTTATTCTACCAAATCGTGTTCGCCGTCAAATTGTTACGTGCCAATGTGTTGAGTAAATAATGGCTGCACTGCTTGAGGAACTTAAGGCCCAAGGACAAAGTCTTGGCCTCGAGGGCACCAAACTGGCAGAGTTTGTGTTCACACAGCAAACCATAGCCAGGGAAGATCGGAACCGGGAACGCGAAATCGAGAAAGTTCGAATTGAAGCTGATGCTGAGAAAGCTCGAATTGAAGCTGAAGCAGAGAAAGTCCGATTGGATCATGAGTTACAGTTGAGAAAACTGGAAGCTGAGGTCAGCGTTCGTACATATCCCGGTACTCCTGCATTGGAATTGCCCGAGCGGCCCAAGTTACCAGTCTACAAAGACGGTGACGATATCACTTCATTCTTCATAAGATTCGAGCGCATTGCTAATCTTCTCAGAATAGATGATTCTTCATACGCCGCTCGTCTAGGAAGTTTGTTGACAGGGCGAGCAGTCGACTTGTGTGCCGCCTTGAGACCCGAAATAACTGGCGATTATGCATCCTTGAAGAAGGCTCTTTTAGCCGGGTTCTGCAAAACTCCAGAGGGCTATCGTCAGGATTTCCGGTCTGCACGTCTGTCTCAAGACGATACGTATGAACAGTTTGCCATCAGACTTGGTCGATTGTTCGACTTTTGGATGGAGTCTTGCGAGGTTCCGAAAACGTTTGAAGGTGTGCGGTCCTTCGTCTTAAGAGATCAATTCCTTTCGGCACTTCCGCCTGATCTTCGCGTTTATGTGAAGGAGAAAAACGTAAACTCCTTGCAATCAATGGTAGAGTTAGCCCATGGCTGGGCCATGGCTCACAAAGCTTATGGTAAAACTCCTGTGTCGGGGAAGTCGAAACTTGTGAAGCCCCAAGTACCGGAGACTGCAGATAAAGTCTCTCCTTTTGAACAGTACCGGAAAGCTCCACCTTTTTCGCCCAAGTGTCACGCGTGTGGTGAATTGGGTCACGTTAGGAGTCGATGTCCTCAAAACCCTGCGAGTTTTCTTAGAGGAACGGGCGACTCGCGGATGCAGTTCTCTGCCAACCGTAACGATCGTACGGTAAATTTTTGTGTTGGAGACTTGAAATTGGAGCAGCCGACGTTGCCCGTGACCAGCGGTGGGGAAGACTGTGCCCAGGCAATACATGAAAAGTACCAGTGTACCGGTACTGTAAATGGTACGTATGTTGTCGATATCTTGCGCGACACGGGTTGCACTGGGGTAATTGTTTCTTCTGACATCGTTCCCGATTGAGAAATTTCACATCATAAAGTGCCCATGTACGATTTCTTGGGTAATGAAAGTTTTTCCCCACAACTAAGTGTTACATAAGGTACGACTACTTTGAGGGCTGGGTAACTTCTGTAGTTGCTCCTATTAAATTTTGCTCTGTTCTTCTGGGAAATATCCCTGGTGTTTGCGATACTGCACGCGCTTCTTCTAGTAAAACTAGTCGGCCGGAATCTCCACAGAAGAAGGGTTAAGTTGCTTGTTCCGTCACCACTCGCGCGGAATATAAGCTAGCCCGTAATGTGCACCCTCTTGTTGTACCAGAGTTAGAACCTCTTGATATCGGCCCCGAAAGTTTCGCCGAATTGCAAGGTGCATGCGATTCACTCCGAGAGATTCGGGAGAAAATCTCCAAAAAGGAAACTTCAACTTCTAGAGATGGGTCAGTTTTCGAGTACATCAAAAGAAATGGCTTAATCTACAGAAAATGTCAAAGTTCTAAGTTTGAAAGTAGGGTAGGAAAACTTTCTCTTGTCGTACCTGCTAGTTGCCGATCAGCTGTGCTGTCACTGGCACACCAATCCCCTTTGGCTGGCCATTTTTCGCACCGTAAAACCGAATGGCGCATTAGAGATAATTTTTTCTGGCCCAGTATGTCTGTTCACATTAGGGACTACTGTCGTTCTTGTGACGTTTGCCAGCGAACCTCTTCGCGCAATCGTGTCAAACCCGCACCTCTTATGAGCTTACCAATTATCACAGAGCCCTTCAGTCGCGTTAGTATGGATTTAGTAGGCCCGTTGAACCCCCCCTCCTCAGAGGGTCATCGTTATATGTTGACGTTAATTGACTTCGCGACAGGCTTCCCCGAAGCGGTACCCTTGAAAAACGTAGACTCTATTTCAGTTGCTGAGGCTTTGCTGAGCATATTCGCGAGGGTTGGAATTCATAAGGAAATCCTCTGACAGAGGAGCCCAGTTTACGTCCCAGCTGATGGGCGAATTGCACAAATTGTTGTGTGTAAAGCCCCTCTTTTCATCACCTTATCACCCTGAAGGTAACGGTCGCATCGAAAGATGCCACTCTACTCTGAAGGCTTCTCTCCGGAAGTTGTGTGCAGAGAAGCCAAAAGAGTGGCACCGGTACCTAGTGCCTGTCTTGTTTGCGCTTAGAGAAATCCCGTGCGATCGGTCAGGTTTTTCAGCCTTTGAGCTTCTCTTTGGGCGCCCGGCTAGAGGTCCGATTTCTGTCCTTCGTGATTTATGGGAGAACAACTCCCTAAAATCTGAAGAACGCTCTCTTTTCCAAGATGTAATTGAGTTAGTCTAAATTAGAAGAATCTGCCAAAATTGCTGCTGAGAATTCAATGGTTAGCGCTGCAAAGTACAAAGCTTATTTCGATGTAAAGTCTCAAGCTCGTGCATTTGTAGAGGGAGACGAGGTACTTTTGTTGCTTCCTGACTCCAAGAAAAAATTGTTGTTGTCGTGGAGTGGCCCCTGGAAAATTGTAGCCAAGCGAAACCAGGTGAACTATGTTATTGACGTCAACGGTCAGCATAAACTCTTTCACATTAATCTTCTTGAAAAATACTACAGAAGAGAACCTGTTAACTGTGCTGCCGCCTACCCTGGTTCATCAGTTTTCGGTATTGCAGTTTCTAATTGTGTCATTGAAGAGTCAGAGCCCTGTGAAGCTAACTTACCTAGAGTTTCCAGAAAGTCATCCGGCCTCGACAGTCTAGATTAATCCTAATCTAGACGAAGAAATGATCTCCGATGTCGAAAGCTTGTGTAGTAACTACGCTGATGTCATGTCAGATTTACCAGGTTGCACTCGGACTGTAGTTCATGACATAGAGCTTACGGTTGCTCATCCGTCTAGGTCAAAATTATACCCAGTTCCAGTTCACTTGCGACCCCACTTTGATAAAGAAGTTGATGAGCTCCTTCAGCTGGGGATCATTCAACCGTCAAAGTCGTCAGTTTCTTCACCTGTGGTAATGGTACGCAAGCCTGATAATTCATACCGGCTGACAGTGGATTTTCGCCAGCTTAACGCAGTTATCGTCTTCAACGCAGAGCCTACAGGGACAATGGAAGAAGATCTCCACAAGTTTTCGAATTGTCGCTACTTTTCGGAAATTGACATCACTAAAGCGTATTATCAAATAGAGCTCTCAGAGAGAGCCAAAAAACTAACTGCATTTCAGACTAACAGAGGACTGATGGAATTCACAGGAATGCCATTTGGAGCAGTGTGCGCGTGTGCTACGTATGTATCGCTGATGAGAATTGTCCTCGATGGCTTGTCAAACGTGTCCTACTTCTTTGACAACATCTACATTCACACGGCAGAATGGCCACAACACCTATCAACTCTGGAGTCTGTAATGAAACGTTTGAGACAGCATGGTCTCACCGCAAAACCGGGAAAATGTCGTTTCGGCTTTGGCGAAGTTACTTACCTTAGTTTCAAAATCAAAGAAAATTCTATAAAGCCAAAGGCAGACAAAATGGAAAAAGTCCTCGGTATGGCTGCGCCAACGAAAAAGAAGACTTTAAGATCGCTGCTCGGTCTGATTTCTTTCTATCGAAAATTCATCCCGGACGCAGCCACCTTGATCGCGCCAATGACGGATATGCTTAGAAAAAATTCTAAGGAACCCTTAGTTTGGAGTGAAGTGGCGCTCCTAAACTTCAAGATAATAAAGAATTTCCTGTCAAGCGACCCAATTCTTGCTGTGCCCGACGTGTCGAAACCTTTCGTCCTCCGCACCGACGCGTCGCAAGTGGGCGTCGGGTCCGTCTGCTCTAGTACAGCGCTGGCGTTCCTCATCCCGTTGCGTACGCTAGTCGCAAGTTGCTGCCAAGGGAACAACGCTACTCAACAATAGAGCGTGAATGTCTAGCTGTTATCTTCGGTGTAGATAGATTTAAATTCTATCTTTTGGGAAAAGAATTTATTTTGGAGGTTGATCATCGTCCTCTAGTGTACCTGAACAAATTTAAAGGTAACAATGATCGCCTTATGCGCTGGGCCGTCGGCTTGCAGCCGTATCGTTTCCGCATTGTGTACATAGCTGGTAAAGATAACGTTGGAGCTGACCTTCTTAGTAGGTCCTGAGTTCGTAACTATCTTCGCCTGTACCTTAATGTTAGAGTAGTTAGACTTTGTTAATTCTATGTTTGTGTTGAAGTAGTAGTGTTGGCGTTAATGAATTGAATGTCGACGATTTTTGATTGTTCAACTTGGGTTAGGTATGCTAAAATAAGTATTCGTATTTAATAAAATCATGCCCGTTTGAATTAGTAGAATTTTCTTTAGTGGGGAGTTATTGTAAGGACTTGGTCCGATATTCTTAAGGTAAAATTCTACTTCTCTATCTCTACCTCGGGGCGCATGGCGTTGGGCCGCTTAAGCTTGCCGCTCTGCACCTCAGGTGAATACCAAATGAAATTGTACAGCGTATAGTGTACCAATGTGATCTATATGTGGTTGAANGCTCTCCGTGTCCAGATCTTAATAACTGTGATTCTAAAATCCCACTTACTGTATACTGTAAAATTAGTTCTCTCGTCTTCATGCACCGATAGTCTCTTTCATACCTAAAATTAATTGTCAAATCAGGGTTGCCAGATCCTGTGAGTGACATATTGCCAAATTGCTCAAGCTTCACTGCCAAATCTAGCGCTTTACTGCCAAAAAGTCACGAACGTTGCTAAATATAACCGAGATACCCCTAAAATATTTCTGTGAATAACCTATCAAAGTGTTAGCTGTCGTGTGCATTCAAGTTTTGAAGAATTATATAAAATAGGGTGAAATTAAAGTAAATGTGCAACCATTTAGGGTGTTTTGAAATTTTAGAATTAAAATGAACAAAAGCTTATCCCATGATACAAACACTACAATAAAAATAGTGAACGTTTCACAAAATATTTGCAACAATAATATCCAAAGACATCTTTCACTGAATACATAGGGCTAAAGATGTCTTTTGGATATTAGTTCTGAATACAAAGTACTAAACTGTGACACGTGCACTGCATTTTTATGCAATTGGGATATTCGTTTTCAATGCAATACTAGAGAGAATTGTGTTCTCCTGTCACGTTGCTAGCACCGTCACTGCAATAGCCAATACAGTCTTTCAAAGCCATGTTATTCTTCTCAAGTGGTGACGCAGTTGCGTGAAACAAAGCTTCACCTGTTGTTTCTAGCACAGGCACAAGCGCCAACAGTGAAGTTACGATATTTTGAGGACTGTTATCATAGTATCGAACGCAAACACACAAGCTCTTGTCACTTGATACATCAGTCGACTCGTCGATCATCAAGTAGTATTTTTTAGCTTCGGCAATTTTATCCCGTAACTCCTTTTTAAGCGCTGGTGATATCGCCTTCGTAACTAACATCGAACACTTTGTTCGGTAAAGTTCTTTAATTTACTTCCGGCGGAATTATTCATAATTACTTCGCAAAAATGATCTGTAGCAGACACTGAACTGTGACAGCTGATAACCAATGCGAGTTCTAACTCGGCTTTCTTCACTTCATAACTAAGTCCCTGAGTTTTTGCAGCTCTCTGAAAAATGTTAGATCTCACAGAACTAATTACGGAAGCCCTTTTTTTGTGTTCTTTCCTCTCAGCATGCAGCGTAATCGTAGTTTTTCTGGGGGCGCATATTCTTGGAATATCCATTGCAAAAAGAGACTGCGTACCATCTTTGGCTTTTGTCAGCCATGGAAACTCTTTCTTCCATATCACTCTGTAGGTACGTCCCAAGTCATAGGACTTATTCCACTTCGACACAATGACGAGTTTAGCTTTCAACAGCTGAACACAAACGACAGCACTGACACAAACTAAAAACCACAACAGTTGCTGACCCTCACGCACCTGCAAAGTGAACTGTGGCCCGGCAAAGGCCGCTGAAGGCGGCAACCGGCCAACCGTTGAGTTACAAACACGTTTGATCGAAGATTGAACAAGACTCGTTCGATCTCCGATAAAAGTATTACGTTGCAGCTCTCCAAGTCCACAACGTCCAAAAAGACTCCAATCCAATTATCTACTCTATAGGTAAAAATGGCAAAGTGACTTCTTTCATTGCTAGTTTAATGCCAAAAAAGCTTTCACTGCCAAGTTCCATAGTTTTCAATGCCTAATGCCAAATTTTAATTTTTCATTGCCAAAATGACTTTTCCCTGCCAAAAACGACCAAATTTGGCAGTGAAATATGCCAGTTGGCAACCCTGTGTCAAATAAATGGTTTTTCGTGCTGTCAAAGTGAACAGTAAGATCTCGTTTTTCATTGGCCTGTCACCTAACCAATGCCGATCCTGCATGCCCTGACACTCGTGACTCCAAAGAAAGAAAGAAAAGAAAAACCGTTTATTTCAAAAACGTTGCCACATGAGATACATGCCAACATATTGGCTTTAAAAATTTCTTAATATAAGACGTCCTAAGACAAACGTTCCATACAAGGAGTACTAATAGACAAGCCATCCTAGGTATACTAATAGCTAACCATATGAGGCCTACTAATAGACGAACTATCTTAGGTGTACAAATAGCTAACCATATGAGGCCTACTAATAGTCGAACTATCCTAGGTGTACAAATAGCTAACCATATGAGGCCTACTAATAGACGAACTATCCTAGGTGTACAAATGGCTAACCATATGAGGCCTACTAATAGACGAACTATCCTAGGTGTACAAATAGCACCATATCCATTTAGAAATTCTTGGCTTAACTTTCTTCGTAGTGAAAGGTGCGCATTCGTTAAGGGCTGATACGAAATTTTCATTGAAAAGCGAAACTTCTAGATTGACATCATCTGTGTTTTCCATGCCTTAAAATTCACTCCATCTGTCAAATGGCTTTTCTTGAAATATTTCAGAGGAGTAGTGGTTTTCCATGCGATATGTAATATAACAAAATATCTGCGACACAAAATTACTGAGTTCAACTGCGTCACAACTTGTAGCTCCGAACCCAGATAAATTCAAACAATAAACCGTTCTATTCTTGCCATTTTCGTTCTGTCGAGTATCATTAAGTGTAACTTTACCCGTAATTATCGTGTTGGGAAGGCACCCTAACTTATGCCTCCAGAGTGACAGTCGCCAAAGTAACCTGAAAAGCAGCGACAAAAAAAAAAAAACATCGTCATCTACGGATACTTTATTTCCAATTCAAGCCTTAAACATATCACCTTGTACATTGTTTTCTCAAATGCCTTATAACTAACACCAGGACGCCATGACGCTTTCCCCCGGTTAAGACCGGTACCCATTTCAAACACCTGGGTAGAGTGGGGTATTGTGCTTAGAATTTTTTCTCGTATACCCAACGGAGAAAATCGCCACTAGCGCCGGGACTCGAACCCTCGTTGCCCTCACGGAGGCAGGTCTTAAAGCCACACGGCTGTGACGAGCGCGGTGAAGAAACTCAAGACTCGTGGTTTTCTAAAAAAATACAAGTTCCAAAGCGTCACTAATTCTTGTTACTAAACAGAAATGGGGAACTCATGTGGAGGCTGGGTCATTTGCTACTGCAACCCAACTACGAGCCGTCGGCACGAATACCACACATCAAGTTGCTACTGCAGTGTGTGTGAGAACCAAAATCATCGTGCCTAGACTCCACTCCGGTACCTCCAGCGAAGCGCGCAGTACGATTTGAGAGCAAACTCCTAGTATGAAAACCATACACAAAGCTTGCATCTCGAACCACGTAATAGAAAAGCAGATTTTATTTCCAATAAAGATACAGGTCATTGGTCATTAAAATTCCTAAACTCGAAATAAACTCCACTGATAAACAGATTTGGGCGTCACAATACCCATGTTGAATGTCGAATAAAAATAATGAAGAGAAAAACATAAAAATG